>JAOTRH010039466.1:0-20309 GCA_034768845.1 Heliamphora exappendiculata
CTTAAGGAAACTGCGATTGCAGGACTCGGTTTGCAAATTTCATTTTATTATTCCTGTTATTTCATTCTCTGTAATTTTATATTATTGTAAATTGTTGAAAGCTTAATAAATATGTATTTTCTGGATCCCCGAGCATGTATTTTATTTCGGCGTTGGATATTCTCCCAACATATATTTATATAGAGTTTATTTTTTTATATTTTTAGTTTTAATGATTTATTAACTATTATTTTTTATTTGTTATATGAATTTTATTCTTTTCTGGTTTAACTGGTACTTGATTCAATCAACTAAAAGATAAATAGTTCAAATACATTGATTGAGGGTATAAAACATGTGATATTTCATTCTACATCGATGAGAAATAAAAATTATGTATAATATATAAAGAAAATTTGTAAATTACTACTAATAACTTAAGTTTAAGCATTTTGATCTGCGTTGCCAATTGTTCACTTAGGTTATTATTTCAAACGATATCAGAGCCAATTCTACTTCTCATATAAGGTTTCATGGTGGTGTGGATAAAAGAGTAAAGGCTCTAAAAATGTGTAAAAAAATCCTGAGATTGTATATCATGTGCACTTTAAAAAATGTCTAATGTACGTTTTCGGGGCGTGACATAACATTGGTGAATATAGTGGTATATTTCATGAATATTGCGAAGCCACAATATTAAGCATTAGGAAAATTTTCACAAGACTTCTTAGCATTGTTAGAGACAAGACTGCCAAAAAAATTTTTTTGCAAACGATTATCTGAAAAAAAAACTGAATGGGCAAACGCCAAAACGGGCACCAAATAAAATTTTTGATGACGAACGATCAAAATAAAATCTGTGCATCCGAAGTTGATTTAGAAGAATACCTTTTTACCGGTCGAATCTTCAACTATAATTTGAATCCAAGTTGAAACTCATGTCAAATTTTTTACTGTATTTTCTTATACGATTCTTGAATGTAGGGTGAACTACAATCTATCAAGAATGCGTACCAATAGAGCCTGGACAGTTTTAGTCTTAGAAGACAAGTTATGAAATCGGTTCAGCATATCTGCATATTTATAGGGTTACAGCAGGGACTTGTGGAGTAATTATAAGTAAGACTTATAGTGGAACACAAACACATATCAGCAGTTTTCACAATCAAGCAAACCATATAGCGGTATCTACAATTATGAAAAACTAGTAGCAATTTCTGTAATTTTCATAAAATATTGAATTACAGTTCACACCACTAAAGAACTATAATTGCACTCTGATCCATAATCTCAAGACCATATAGCATTGAGCTCCTATTATTAAATGCTTATCATTTTTTTTCACGTTAAGATTTCTGATACCTGCCAATTAAATTTAATTACTGACAATTTAATTTAATCTGCATCTTGATATACTTTAAGCCATTTCGCTAAATTTATCTGACTGCCAGATAATCAAATCCACATACAGGGCTTGGCCTAGTCAAAACTTATAAGTTTTCTTAAGGAGTATCGTCAATTCTAATCTTTTGGGACATGGATTCCGTCAATAATTAATATTTGCTATATAAATAATACTGCTATCCAACTCACCAGAAATATAGATCCGTATAAGATCGCAATGAATCAAAACAACGAATATTAAACATACACAAATTAATAATTATTTCAGTATTAAGATAATAATCACTATTCATAATAATCATTGGGTGTGAATTAATTTATATAGTCAGTACAAAATTAATTACCCCAAATATCCTATTTAATACACATAAAGTGTACTGGCACAGAGAGTCGGAACAATAAACGGCGTTATTATCTATTTTTCGTAACCAAAACAGACCTACTAAAACTCTGTGCCACAGTCGTACCGATAGTATGTCCATTTTTATCTAAATTGTGAACATAAAACTTATATTCTGCAAGAATCTAAAATCTAATTTTCTATGTGCAAGCCATATTCTACACACTAGATTAAATACTATACAGAATATCAGATATTCATGTATAACATTAAAAAAATGATACACATACATTACTTATAAAGATTCTCATAAAATAAAAAAATTTATTTTATTAAAATAAAATTAAATACTAAAAATATGATTTTTAGTACATCAACCCCAATAATCTCCCACTTATACTCAAAATTATGCTGCTATACATCTGGCTCACATGCCATCTACATGACTATCAAAAGTTTTAGTTGGTAAGCTCTTTGTAAAGTATTTGCAAGGTTGTCTCCTAATGTAAGCTCTATGTCTGACTAAAAATCTGAGTTTGTGTACCCCAAAGGTAATAGACTATTTGCTTGGTAAACTAACATATAATCCTTAATCATTTTTAGGTACTTGATTATATTTTTTACCGCAATCTAATGCTCTTGCTTTAAGTTAGATTGATATTAACCATGCTAACGGCAAAGCTAATGTCGGGTTTAGTGTAAAGTATAGCATCCACGAGGCTTCTTACTATCAAAGTATAAAGAACCGCCTTCATCTTCTCTATCTCATCAGGTGTCATAGAGTGATTTCATGCCTAAAAGGGAGAAATTCTTTCTTGAAATTCTCATGCTAAAACGAGTAAGGATATCATCGATATACTTTACTTGTGATAAGCTCAATATTCTTTGTTCTCGATCTCGCATAAGCTTTATCCCAAGGTAGTGACTGCCCTTCTCCTAAGTTCTTAATATTGAACTGTCCAGATAACTATACTTTAACCGTAGATAATGTCTCCACATCATTTTCGATTAGCAAAATATCATCTACATAAAGTACTAGAAAGATAACCACGCTTCCGTCACGCTTCTTGTACACACCGGATTCATCCGAACTCTGATCAAAATCATAAGACTTAATGGCTTGATCAAACTGAGTATTTCAAGACATTGATACTTGCTTAAGTCCATAAATAGATCTCTTAAACTTACACAACATGTGTTCTTGGCCCTTTGCAGTGAATCCGTCTATTTGTATTATGTAGATACACTCATCAAGTATTCCGTTAAGAAAAGCTGTCTTGACATCCATTTGTCATATTTCATAGTCGAAATGAGCAATAATGAATAAGAGAATCTAGATAGACTTAAGCATGACTACCAATGAAAAGGTTTCCTCATAATTGATCCTTTCTTTCTAAGTGAACCATTTAGTAACAAACCTAACTTTGAAGGTCTAAACCTTTTCGTCTGCTCCTCTCTTCCTCTTGTAGATCCACTTGTATTCAATAAGTTTTATCCATTCACGTGGTTCTACAAGTTTTTAGACCTGATTGGAATACATAGATTCAATCTCTGAATTCATTGCCCTTTACTAAAGATCTGCATCTTTGTCTTAAAGTGCTTAATTGTAATTACAAGGTTCAGTATCTAGTTCTGCCGAGATCCTGTCAAAAGATTCTCCCAAGATCATATACCGATCAGATTGATGAACAATCCTCCCACTACGACGAGGCACTACCCGTGTCTGTGTACCAGCAATAACATGATGTGCAGAATCTGAACCCTATGCATCAGTAGTCTATTCTTGATTCACACATGTCCCAATAATTCTCCCACTACGACGAGATAATGGAATATTAGTGACTTGTTCTTCTGTTCTACTAGTATTTTTTCTAAGTTCTTCCAAAATAATGTTGCTTTTGGGTCTGTGATCCATAATATAATTCTCTTCCAGGAATTGGGCATTGATGCTAACAATGACCTTTTAATCCTTAAGATTATAAAACAGATCACCATTCGTTTCCTTAAGATACCCCACAAAAAAATAGACTTATGTTCTCGATTTTAACTTACCCATGTTCCCTTTCAGCACAAGTGCTGGATATCCCCAAATTCGAATGTGTTTCTGACTAAGCTTACATTCGGTCTATAATTTTGTGGGAGTAGAAGGTACTTACTTAGAAGGTACCAAGTTCAGAATGTAAGATGCTGTCTCTAAAGCGAGTCCCCAAAATGAATCGGGTAAGCCTGAATAACTCATCATGGACCTTACCATTCTCATAATAGTCATATTTCTTCTTTCTACTACACCATTCTATTACGAAGTGCCATGTGCAGTTAACTGGAATGTAATCTCCTCTGGTGACAAGTTGTCCTTAAACTCTTTAAAGAAGTATTCTCCACCACAGTTGGATCGTAGTGATTTGATACTTTTACCTAGACGCTTCTCCGCCTCTGCCTTGAAGTCTTTGAATTTCTCAAAGTATTCAGACTTACGGTGCTTCTGGTAAATATATCCATACCTTGAGTAGTCATCAATAAAACTGATGAAGTACTCAAAACTACCTCTAGCTTAGATTATCATAGGACCACACATATCAGAATGAATCAGCTCTAACGGTTCTTTAGCTTTATAGCCTTTGGCCGAAAATGGTCTCTTGGTTATTTTACCTTCTAAGCAAGATTCACAGATTAGAAGTGCTTCCACTTTCAATGAACTCAAAAATTCATTTGCTACCAGTCTATTTATCCTTTTTAGATTAATATGACCGAAGCGTAAGTGTCAAATAAACGTTATGTTCATTAAAGAAAGAAACTTTCTCTTATCTAGTAAATTAGATGTGTTATCCATTTCAGCCAGTTGCAGTGTAGAAGAGATTAGAGTAATAATATAAAGATTATCCACTAATGTACGTAAACAGATAACCCATTTATTATCCTTAATAACCACAGAGTTATTAAAATAAATCAAATCTCCATCTTTAGCCAATCCAGAAACAAAAACTAAATTCCTTCTAATTGCAGGTACATAAAGACAATCTCTCAATATTAAAGCCCAATCTCTACTAAAATTGAGAGTGATATCTCTTACTGCAACTGCTGTTAACTTGTATTATTACTCATATATAGGTAAATCTCCCTATCACTAAATTATCGGATTTCTTAGAACCCCTGCAAAGAATTGTAGACATGATTAGTGGCTCTCGTGTCTACACACAAGGTACTAGTAGATAACATTGTTAAACATGTTTCCACAACTAGTGAACATAAATTATCCTTGTTGTTTTGCTTATTGAGAAATACTGGACATAACTTTTTTCAATGCCAAGTCTGGTTACAGTGAAAACATCTGCCTTTTTGCTTTTTCACACCAGCTCATGGTCCACTAACTATCTTGGAAACCATGTCTCCCTATTTTCTAAACCTTTTTTTTCATACCTTTCGATCTCGTGGAAGAACCTTTTTCAGAAACAAACATATTTTCTAGTCCCGTAAGTTTATTTTCTTTGAGTATTGAAGCGAGTGGGTTGAAATCTGTTTTAATCATGAGAATTACATAATTAAAAAAATCGTTAATTATGATTAGCAAAACTTTGAATTCATTTTAATTTGGTTTTCTCTACCATTTTAAAATTAATTCGCCAGCAGTCTGATAATCTGAGAATAGCATGTCTCGTTGGAAGGACGTCTACTATCTTTCATAAGACTAGATAGGTTCATTCCTTTTAATTTTACTATCTAAGTAACTGATCGTGCCAAGTAAAATTAAATAATTGACATAGTTTCGATCCAATAAATAATAACAGTGACTCAGTTTGAGAGGATACTATTTATACAATTAAGTGTTAACCATAACCTAATCACAAATTAATCGCTTCGCAATTAACCCTTCAGTTGGAGAAGTGATGCACATTAACAATTATCCAGAATTATTTCTAAACTAGGTTTGTGCTGACGATATTGCAATTAATCTGTCCGTTGGGGATAAAGACCTTACTGTCGGCACGCAGGATTTAATTACATCACCTACAAACTGGAAATAGAGACCGCATGATTTATGTGTAAATAAATTTCATCTTCCACTTAAATTTTTAAAATATTTTTTAGGGTTATAAAACTTTATTTAATTAAAATAAATTTATTAAATTCGAAAATCACATAATCTGAAAGAATCAAATATATTTTCGTGTGCACAATTTTAAAAATTCTAATTTATCAAATAATTTTTTCGTGTTTAAATAAGTAACAAATAAAATTTAATAAATACATATTATTTTTTTAATTTTTTAGCTAAGGTAGTGATTAAAGGCATTTAGTTATTTTATTTTTCGTTCCACATTTTTCAAAAAATAATAATTTATTTCGTTTAAATATTTTTTTATTTAATTAATTTAAAATTCAAAATTAATTTTTACGTTTTTCTAATATATCAAATTTTATGAAAAATTATCTTAAACATTATATTTTGTAAAAAAATAAAATATCTAAAGTTAATTACCCAAAAAATATCTAATTTTTTTTATTTAATTAAATTTAATTAATTAAAAAAATATAATTTAATTTTTCATTACGAAATATTTTAGTTAAAACTAAAATTTTGAATTAATTAAATTAACAAGATAAATAAATTCGATATGCAATCATCCACGCAGTTCATATATATATAAACATAATATGCATATATCTGGTGTGTAAAGTACCACCAGTGTTGCCCTTGCGACGCCTTCAGGCGGCTCTTGTCGCCTCATTTGAGTTTTGTTTTTGACAAGATTTATACCATTGAAAAGCTCTCAAAATATGAGATTTTTTTGTCAAAATTTTTTTAAAAAAATTGCCCAGGAATAGGCCAAAAAACCAGCCTGAAACTACTGCCGCCATACCACAGTGCTGCTGCCTAGAACCACCAACTTTTCAAGACTTTTTCAACCTCTTTCCGAACTCTGTTTTTGACATACATTATACCGTTGAGAAACTCTAGTAAAGTGCTATTTTTTATGAAAAAAATTGCTCAAAAAAAGTTGATAAAAATGCCAAAAAATTGCCTGGAACATACTACCACCGTTCCTGTGCGCTGTCGCCTGGAACTGCTAACTTCTCGAGGCTTTTTCAACCTTTTCTCAAACTTCGTTTTTGGCGTATTTTATACTGTTAGAAAGCTCTTGAAAAGTAGAAATTTTTCGTCAAAAAATATGCTTAAAAATAACTCAAAAAATTGTCGAAAAATCACTGCCGCCGTCGGCCTGTTTGTCGCCTATTTGGGTTGTGATTTTGGCCTTTTCTTTTCTAATTTTTGATAGTATTTTGAGGCAAATTTTACTGCTATTTTATGTTTTTAAAAAATTTTAAAAAATAATTCTAATAATGGCCCAAAAAATCATAAAAATTACCACCAAACTGCTACTGGCAAAGCTACTATACCCGAGCTATTTTGGTGACTTTTTTTTTACTATTTTTGTCTTATTTTTAATGCTATTTTTAATTCATAAATACTGCATAGAAACTCACCCAAAAATCTATTTAAAATTATTAAAAACTTATCACGATCCGTGACCCGTTAAAATCCGAACCATTGTCGGTGTCACCTATGTTCTTCATGTTCTTAGATATGTTTAATATGTTCTTGAATAATCTAAACAGATATTTTAAAAATAAAAATTAGCTATTACATCGACCTTATGTCTCGAAAACTCACATTCCATCTATCATGATCAACACACGTGATTAAAAAAATAATTATCATTCACAAAATTCATTCAAAGTAACGATCATAAAATCAAAATTAAAACACCTGCAAAACAAAGTTAACACAGTTCTAAAACTACTTGGTCCCGATAATCGTAAACAAAAAAATAAAACGGCTCTAATACCATTGTTGGAGATAAGACTGCCAAATTTTTTATTTTTACAAATAATTATTTGAAAAAAAAAAGAACTGGATGGACAAAAGCCAAAACGAGTACTAGATAAAACTTTTGATGACGAACGATCAAAATAAAATTCGTGCATTCGAAGTTAATTTAGAATAATACCTTTTTACTGGTCGAATCTTCAATAACGATTTGAATCCAAGTTGAAATTCCTGTAAAATCTTCTATTATATTTTCTTATGCGATTCTTGAATGTAGGGTTGGCTGCAATCTATCAAGAATGCGTACCGACAGAATCTAGATAGCTTTAGTCTTAGAAGACAAGTTTTAAAACTGGTTCAACCTACCCGCATATTTATAGGGCTATAGTAGGGACTTATGGAGTAATTATGCGTAAGACTTTCAGTGGACCACAGACACGTATAAGTGATTTTCGCAATTAAGCAAACCTCATAGCGATATATGCAATTATGAAAAATCAACAGCGGTTTTTGCAATTTCTATAAAACATTGAATTACAGTTCACACCACTAAATAACTATAATTGCACTTTGACCCGTAATCTCAAGACCATATAGTATTGAGCTCCTGTTATTAAATGCTTACCATTTCTCCCGACGTTAAGATTTTCGATACCCGTCAATTAAATTTAATTACTGACAATTTAATTTAATTGGTATCTTGATATTTCTTAAATCCTTTCGCTTAACTTATTTGACCGCCGAATAATCAAATCCACCTGCAGGGTTTGGCCCGATAAAAAACTTATAAGTTTCCTTAAGGGGGTATCGTCAATCCCGATCTTTTGGGACGTGAATTTCGGCAATAATTAATATTAGCTATATAAATAATACTGCTATCCAATTCACCGAGAATATAGACCCATATAAGATCGCACAATCTAATGAATCAAAATAAAAAATATTAAATATATACAAATCAATAATTATTTCAAGATTAAGAGGATAAGTATTATTTATAATAACCTTTGAGTGTAAATTAATTTATATAGTCAGTATAAAATTAATTATCCTAAATGTTCTGTTCAATACACAAAGTGTACTGGTACAAAGAGTCAAAATAATAGACGACGCTATTATCTGTTTTTCGTAACCAATGCAGACCTACTAAAATTCTGTGCTACAGTCGTACCAATGGTATGTTCATTTTCATCTAAATTGTGAACATAAAACTTATATTCTGCAAGAACCAAAAATCTGATCTTCTGTGTATAAGTCGTACTTTACACACCAGATTAAATAATATACAGAATATCAGATATCTATGTATAATATTAAATAAATGATACACATACATTACTTATAAAAATTTTTATAAAATAAAAAATTAATTTTATTAAAATAAAATTAAATACTAAAAATATAGTTTTCAGTATACCAATCTTAACAAGTGTAATGGTGTAATAGAAAGGATGAACCATGTAATTGTGAAAAAAGTGAGATGCATATTGTAACATGCAAACTTGCCAAGATTATTGTGGAACGAGGCAATAAAGGCAACAGTGGATTTCATCAAGTTATCTCCTTCAATTATGTTGGAATTGGATAATTTCTTATGGAAACTTAAAGGTATATGGTTATAGGACATTTGTGCATATGCATTTATTTTATAGCCACAAAAAGTTTGGGTGCAACCTATGCTTGGGATCTAGTTTGAAAAATATGATTTTTCTTATTTTGAAGAAAAAATATTATTTTAACAATTTAATTAATCACATTCACGAAATAAAAAAATAAGAAGATAACACGTCACGCAACATACGAGATTTTTTACGTGAAAAACCAACTTGGATAAATAACAACGGGACTATCAAGTCTAGGTAAATCAAGTACTAACCAATTGAACAGTTACAAGATACCCCATTTACAGATTTTGATCGAATCTTCATTTCAAATGCCTTAAGCTATTTTGTCGAATCCATGTGTACCGTTTTCCACTTGATCACTGCAGCAACGAATTCTCGAAACTTCACACGTATTGAATTCTTAATACTTTCACACATGTAGAATCCTCTGTCAGTATACTTAGAACGCCTTCTAAATTGAACACAAACAATCTCAGAATTTTAGGCAAAGATGTCATAGGGGTGCTGGGTTTCTGGCCAAATATAGTTTTCTGCTAGTTGGCCGCTCGAGCACCCCTTGGGTCTGTGGCACCGGAATTTTGGGGGTTTTGGAAATGGTCAAAAATAAAAGAATTCAAATATGTTTAGAAAATATTTTAACACCTTGAAAGTTAAAATTTGAAAATTTCTTTTTGTTGAAAATAGAGTCGTCACTTAGCTTTTGAGAAAAATTAAGAAAAACAAAAAAATTGCTACTAATCTTTAAAACGTTAGCTAGAGAAAAAATGATTTGGATGTTAAGGTACGAATCAAAAAAGGTGTTAGGCACCCTGTTTGCTCAACCGTAAAGTTAGCCTCTACTAATCATCATTGGTTCTTTAATATGATTTCTCAAATGCATGCAAATAAAGAGAGCGGAGGCAAAAAAAGAATATTTAAAATCAAGTATAAAAAATACATAAGATATATATATAGTATGCCAAATAAAATGAGTAAAGAAATAAAATCTTAAATCCTACGGCATGCAATTTCTAACTAAAGAATATATGGAGTACACCTGCATGCAATTTTACAAAAAAAAAAACCTAAACTATTATGGTATGCATAAAACAATAAAAACATTCTAGAAGTTGCCAAAACTACCTAAATATGAATTGTTGCAAAATAAGCTAAACTACTTTAAACACAAAATGTTTTAAAGCAAGTAACCAAAATATGCATATTATCAAAATAAACCATATTGGCATTAACATGAAAAAAAATGCTAAATGTAAAATAAAAGATGTACAAAAGAGAAAATTCTACATTGAAAGAAAGCTTATTTAATAAAAAAATTTAAAATAAGGATTCTATAACAAAATAGGGTTTAAAGATTTAAAGAAAAAGAAAAATTATGCTAAAATAAAAAGATTAGAAAATGTTATTAAACTATAAAAAAAAACTAACTATTCATATTTTATACTTCAAAAGAGACAAAAAAAAAAATTTTAAAAAGAGAAAAAAATTACTATAATAAGAGAAAATTTATACTAATATTTAAAGATGAAAATTAACTTAAAAGACTCTTTGTGATTTTTTGGGTTTAATAATATAAAAATAATAATGTTAACATTAAATAGAAAAAGAAAAGGACCGAAAGAAAAGGAAAATACAGCTAATAATAATATGACAAAAAAAGAAAAAAAAAATGTAAAAAAATTAAAGCTAGTAATTAAAAAGAAGAAAAGAAACTTTATAAGAAAAAAAAAAGAAATACTAATATTAAAGAAAAAAGGAATGTTAAATTGAATATTTTAAGTTAATAACTAAAGAAAGAAAGAAAATAAAGATAAATGGAACATTAGTATTAATAAAAAAAAATACTAGTAATGAAAAGCACATTAAGCTAATGCTTAAAAGAAAATGACATTAAATTAATATTATAAGAAAAAAAAAGAAAATAAAAACAAACGCTAGAAAGATAAGAGAAATTAAATACAACGATTTAACTCAAATGTGAAATGTAGTATTGGTTACTACATTCACATAAATGTAAGTGTATTATTATAATAATTAACAATATTAATAAGTTATAATTGCCAAAATATATTAGCACTAATTTGATGAATGAATTAAAGAAAAAAATAATATGCTTAGTGTGGATATTTAAACTAAACAATTAATTTAAAAGATTAAATTAAATGAAGAAAATTAAATAAGAAACAAGGTTAACTATACAAATGAAAGAAATACGCAAATTGAAATTGAATTTAACCCGATTGCTCCAAAAGAGATGGAATGAAGTTAGAAAGATTGGGGATCTAGACAGAATACCTGGATTGCTAAGAAATTCTCAAATTGGGAAATGTGCTTCAATGGTCCAATCCTCGGATTGCGATCCAAGCTAGGGTTTTAGAGTTAGGCATCGGAGGTTCAAATCTCGGTATTTCGACAGAATTTTAGCATCGGGGCTCGAAATTGCTCAGCGACTCGGTAGAACTTCTCTCAGTAAACCTCTCTATCCAATTATGTCCTAAAAAACGTACCAGGGGTACGGTATTTATAGAATTTTTCAACCAATGAGGTGTTGCCACGTTTTGGGACATGTCAGGCTATTTGGAGTTGACGGTCGCCAGGTTCAACATGACGGTCGCCATGTCTAAAAAAGGTTCCACAAGATTCTATTGGCGGTCGCCGTAATGTAAGTTGGCGGTCGCCAGGTTGAAAGTCGCGGTCGCCACTTTTGGCAAGGGTTTCCAAGAGGTTCTATTGGCGGCCGCCTAAATGAACATGGCGATCGCCACATTGGGAATGACTTGCATAACAAGTTATCGATGGTTTAACAAAATTTCATTTAGTTAAAGGTTTTTGGACGATTGAGTTCAAATACCAAGCTTTGATAACTTTTTCGATGATCGAACTAAAGCACTATTCCACCTATTTTCATCTTCGGATTTACCTAAGATTGGGCGGGGTCAAATTGGGGTGTTTATAGGGTCCCATTGAGCGCTCGACTGCTAGTGAGCTATTTCGTCTCTCTGTCAGTTGTCTGCTCGAGCGCTCAGACAGTCCGCTTGAGCGCCCAATTGCCAGCGAGCTTTTTCATGCACTAGTTTGATTTGGTCATGTAGTTTTTTCGATGTTCTTTCCTACTGATACGAACACACAGTTTTCAACTTTTTACAAAAAGGTCAAATGTGACCCACAATACCACAATAATGACAAATAAGCACAAATTTCTTAAAATCGATTGATTGTAGCGAAGATTTTTGAAAATAATTTCTTAAAAATTGGGTCTTGAATTAATCAGAACTTTTTAAAGTATTTTGACCCAAACCTGTAGGCACGTTAATTGCTTTAACAAAATTGATTTTACTTGAAATATTCGAAGCAGATAAATTTTCAACATACCCTAATCCAGTTCGGTCTGACGCCATTTTCTAAATACTTAAGATTTTTTTCAAACCTAGGGACCTTGCATTTAACTTCTTAAGAGTAGTATTGCAGTATTCAAATCAGATTCCAATTCTTTGATTTTTGCCTCAAACAAGGATTTTAACTATATTGAATTTTGTAATTCCTATTCTAATTCCAAAACTTATAATTTGGGGAAATTACAAGATTCAATAAGCTCATTTATCTATTTTTTAGAACTGATAAGCTTTTCAGACATTTTAGATTTAAAAATTTTCAATTGAGAAACAAGAGCTTGAGACTCGATTAATTCTGATTAAGGCCTTCGTTCTCCTTTTCAAAGATTTTAATCTTCAGTGACAGCTTAATGATAACTTTTGTCATTTTATAACTTTCTTTATGCAGTTTATTATAAGTCCATTGAAATTTTTTTCACTACCATCGTCTAAATTTGAACTTGAATTTGAATTCTTTTTTTTAGAATCACTGTGAGGAACACCTCATTTTAGGCAAGAGTATTCAGATTTAAATGAACCAGGTGATGCAGTAAAATACACAAAATTACACTTTTCGTTTTCTAGTTCGGATTTTGTTTTATTATCACTTGACTCATCGTTCCACGTGATTGAAAAAAAAATTTCTTTTTTTATTTGGACAATCATTAGCAATATGATCATATCCTTGACATTCAAAATACTGTATCGTCTGGTTTTAATTTTTTGAAAAAATATTTCTCATTTTTTACAACATTCTTACTTTTGGTACTAGTTTTTCCAGACCTGTCCTTAAAGTTAGATTTTTTATTTAAATCAAATTTTTTTTAATTTTTTAAGAATAAAATTCACAATTTTAAGGTCAAAATCCACATCATCTTTAGTAAATTCTATGTCAGCCTTTGAAGATTTCAAAACTTACCTTTAGATTTTTTTTGCTTGATTGAGAGTCGGCTCATAAGTCCGAACGTTTTCAACCAACTGTTCCACTTTAAAAAAATCAATTAATGTCTTTGCTTTCTTTAATAGCAATGCTTTTTAGTTGAAATCTTTTAGGTAGTGATGATAAAAAATTTTGAAACAATACGGGATTTCAAAATTTTTTCACCAAGTATAAAACAAGAATTCACAATATCACTCAGTTTTGCATAAAATTCATTAAAGGTCTCACTTTCTTACATTCTTAAGGTTTCAAAACTGGTAGCAAGCCTTTGAAGTTTTAAAATTTTAGCAGTTGTAGTACCTTCATGAATGACTTCAAGGATATCACATGCTTCTTTATCAATTTCACACGTGCAAATTTGTCAGAATTCTTCTAGTGTAATACCACTAAAGATAGTATTAATAGCCTTGCTATTTCAGCTTGTATTTTCAAAATCTTTTTTGTCCAATTGTTTAGTTAGTTTTAAAATAAAATTATTTTCAGACTTGACAGTGAGTTGGGTATAGCCATTAACAACTAAAATCTAAACTTTTTCATCAATGAATTTTAAAAATTCCTGCATCCGAGCTTTTCAACACGGGTAGTTCTTTCCATGTAATAAGGGTGGTCTAATGGTTGAGTTTTCTTCTCTTGAAAATTTCATAATTAAGATTGATTAAAATCATTTTTTCAAAAATCTTTTATTTTTGAAAAAAATATATATTTTTAATCAAAAAATATTATAACCCTCTTTATTTAAAAAAAATTATAATTATTTTTGAAAAAAATAAACCCGCTCTGATACCAATTGAAAAATATGATTTTTCATGTTTTTAATAGAAAATCATCTCACCAAAACCCTCAGGTAGTTGTGAATGCGCAATTTTATTTTCTTATACTCATGGCAGCGCAAAGTTCTGTGTCTATACATGCTATGGGTGAGCTTAAAGGGGTTCGCAGTGCACACGTGGCGTACTGACAAGATGGGCTATGAAGCACCGATAACACGTGGAGGGGATCTCCCACGAATTAGCGAGTCCCTTAAGGGAGATTCTGGCCCCCATGGAACCAATCATTCCTCCTAGAAATTACCATGGGAAGACTCGAACCTACAACCTCGCTCTGATACAAATTATTAGGATCAAGTGCTGACCATCTTACCAAAATTCGCAGGTAGTGGTAAAGGTATAAGTTTATTTTCTTATACTCATAGCAGCGTAAAGCCCCGTGTCTATACGTGCTTCGGGTGGGCCTACGGGCTTCGCAGTGCACACGAGGCGTACCGACAAGATGAGCTGTCAAACACCGATAACACGTGGAGGGAGATCCCCCCACGTACTAACGAGTCTCTTATGAGAGATTATGACCCCCATAAAACCAAGTAAATCAAGGGACTACCAAGTCTAGGTAAATCCAGCACTAATCAATTGAACAATTACATGACACTCCACTTACAGATTTTGATCGAATTCTCAATCCAAACACCTTAAGCTATCTTGCCAAATTCATGTGCACTGTTTCCTGCTTAATCGCCACAGTAAATCTCAAAGCTTCACATATATTGAATCCTTAATACTTTTATATCGGTAGAATCCTCCGTTGGTATACTTAGAACGCCTTTTAAGTTGAACACAGACAATTTTAGAATTTTTGAAACTCGAAAGAAACTTCTGATCTGCTTTAGAATATCTGATTATTGAAGTGTAGAAATTAATTTTCGTGGCTGGCCTATGGTCCTTTATGTAGGCCTCAAAACCAGGCAAATAGAGTTTCAATCAAATTAAAACTGCTTGGGGTTCGCTCGAGCACACTTGGAACTGCTTGATCAGTCATGTGCCGATTGCTTGCTGCTCTTGCACGAACCTGCTTCATTGGCTTGTACTCTTGGCTTGCTTTTTGTATTGTTCTTCAATCGTCCAACCTAAATAATCTTTTGATAAAAGACTCAAAAAGATTTGAATAGATACAAATGAAATATTCTCTATCTAACATAGTCTTATCATAACTAGTATTTCAAGATAAGTCAAACTCTTTTGAACTCATCCTAACTACTTAGGAGATATACACATATACAACCACCTTAAATTGCCATAAAATAAATTAAAAAGTATTTAATACTAAATTAACTTCTTTATATAGTTAACAAGAAAATTATAAAAAACTGAGTTGTAGTATTTCTTAAGATTAGATTATTGCTGCTTTTGAGAAGATTGAGAAATCTCAACAAGTTATAGATGATCTAATTGATTTGTGTCTGAATCCTTCTTTGACAATGACTAATGATGACAGAGCAGTTGCACAGGATGATCATGATAATACAAGTGACGATGATCCACCAATTAGCAATGATGAACATCGTGTGCAAGATGAGCAACAACCTCCAGAGCCACGATTATTCACTGAAATTCAACTAAAGAGATTTATTAGATAACTCAATCCTCTAGTAGGCGTTCTCCAATGAGTATGTGTTGCTCACCGATGGGGAGAACCAGAGTATTATCAAGAGCCTATAACAGGTGATCGGAAGGAAAAGTGGTTACAAGCTATGCTTTCAAAAGTGCAATCAGTGCATGAGAATCACATTTATGACAGTGATCTGAGCGTCAATCCTCTAGTAAGTACTCTCCAATGCGTATATGTTGCTCACAGATGGGGGGAATCAGAGAATTACCAAGAGGCTATAACAAGTTATCAAAAGTCAGAGTGGTTACAAACTATGTCGTTAGAAGTGCAATCCTGAATTAGAATCACACTTATGGATTGGTAAATTCTTTCAGGGGAAAGAGAGCACTCAAATTAGATGGGTATACAAATTGAAGACTAAAGACAAAATCTCAGAATTAATGTACCAAAGGTGATTAGTTGCGATAGATTTTGACCCAAAAAAAAGGGTGCAACTATAATGACAAACTCTACCCAAGAAGAAACATAATTTTTGCGAGTATAATCGGTCACTCCACGTCAAACCGAAGGGAGTTTGTTAGGGGTTCACCCATCTGTTGGGTGATTCAATTGAATACTAATTTGAAAATAAGACATTTTTGTGGCGATTGAAGAGACATAGGAAACCTTATCATTTTAAAATTCAATTGTTTCCAATATAGCCCTAAGGAAGCTATCTATATAAACCCTAAAAGGCATTTGGTGGTGGAAAAATAATTAGCTTTCTAGATTAAGAATTGCAGCCTTGCACAACATTACGCATGGAAGTCGAGGACCGCGTGATTATGATGGAGAAGAAAAATAGTCTATCCTTCTATGTTAGCAAATGGTAAAATCGTCATAAAACTTCAAGCTCATATTCATCGGTATATTGTTTTTATCATCCATCAAAGTCGATCACTGACATGCGAGATCTAAATTTTTTTGGTTTATTTTGTTGGAATTCATATTACGGTAAAAAATATTAAATATTTATATTAAGCAAGAATATTATTTCTATATGTTATTATCTTCTAGGTACTCCTAGAGTATGAACTGATGTAAACTCATGATTTGAGACACTAAAAGTTTACAATCAAAATTTGATCTTTTGATTTTTTTTCTTTTAGGGATTTTCACGTAAGAATAAGTTGTTTCTCAATTTTGATTATTGTTTTCTTTATATATCTCTGATTGATCTCATTTAATCACACATAAATTAAGAAGATAAAATTATTTATTTCTACTGCAAGTTTTTTTTTTTTCTCAACAACGACATGTAACATTAGTTTGTATACCTTACTTTTAACATTAGAAGGTAATTCGTGCTTTAGTTTTGTAATTATTAAGTTCAGACAAGACTAGAAGATACAAGTAGTGAATGTGTCAAATGCAGTATTCTATGCAATTTTTTAAAAGTAGTTGATCAACAGAACCTTTCAAAGCAAGAAAAGATAAAGGAGTCATTGTAAAGGAGTTTTTTTGGACTTGAGCTTGGATGGAGTGTCTGGTAGTTGACAAAGGCTTTTAAAGTAGCAGAGAATAAAAGAATCATTGCTAAGAAGTTTTGTTTGACCCGGAGCTTGAATGGAGTGGATGATGACATGAAGTTATTTTAGAAGAATATGAATGGACACATTGGAAGTTTAATGTGTTACGCCAAAATGAAAGGAGGGGCTGGTTGTTGGGTTATTTGTAACAATTTCCTTTGTGGATGATTTTTCAAATTTATCATTTGTAGTTGTTGTTTTCTTTCTAGTTTTGTTTAGACTACAGTTTTTTGTTTGAGATTTTGGATTGGAGTAATATACTTCCTCCCATTTCATTTCATGCGGTATTTTTCTCACCTTCTTCTATAATATTCTATCAAATGAAATATTACTTTTTTTTTAGTCAATCAAAAAAAATTATAAGAGAAGTTGGGCCGTGATTTTGGAACACCTAATAAAGAAAAGATCATTTCTCTTTTAAAGGAGATTGGCACCACAAAAATGTTATACAAATAAAAAGAAAATTAAACTCAGTTTTCCTAAGATTCTACAAATACAATAAGTTTTACAAGTTTGATAAATTACACCGACCCCTCATGTCAATTATTCATAGATTAAACCGTGTAAACTTATGATTCCATTTATGATGACAGAGAGCATTTGCACAGGATGATCAGGGCAATACAGGTGACGATGATCCACCAACTAACAATGATGAACATGATGTGCAAGATGAGTAACAACCTCCAGAACCACCAGTATTCATTGCAACTCAGCTGAAGAGATCTATTAGGGAGCTTCAATCCTCTAGTAGGTATTCTCCAATGAGCATGTGTTGCTCTCCGACGGAGAGAGTACTAGAGGAGATTATCAAGAGCCTATAACAGGTGATCAGAAGGAAAAGCAGTTACAAGCTATGTTGTCAGGAGTGCAATCATTGCATGATAACCAAACTTATGACAATGATCTACTAGAGAGCATAAATCCTCTTGTAAGTACTCTCCAATGAGTATGTATTGCACACAGATGGAGAGAACCAGAGAATTACCAAGAGGCTATAACAGGTGGTCAGAAAGTCAAAGTGGTTACAAGCTATATGCTGTTAGAAGTGCAATCCTTGAACGAGAACCACACTTAAGAATCCGGAAAAGAGAGCACTCAAAATAGATGGGTGTACAGGTTGAAGACTAAAGACAAAATCTCACAATCATGGTACAAAACGTGATTATTTGTAATAGGTTTTGAACTTTTGACAAAAAGAAGAGTGCAACTATAATGACAAACTCTATCCAAGAAAAAGCATAATTTTTGGGAGTACATCTATAGGGTGATCCAATTAAATTTTAATTTTAAAAAAAAAGACAGAGAGACACATTTTTGTGGCGGTTGAAGAGACTTAGGAAACTTTATGATTTTAGAATTCATTTTGGAAATAGCCATAAGGAGGCTATCTATATAAACCCTAATAGACATTCATAATTAGTTCTCTAGATTAAGAATTGTAGCTCTGCACAACATTATGCGTGAAAGCCGAGGACCGAGTGATTACGATGGAGAAGAAAATTAGTATATTTTTATATGTAGATTGAATGGTAAGATCATTATAAAATTTTGGGCTCATATTCAAAGGTATATAGTTCTTATTGTCCATCGGTGTCTATCGTTGACTTGTGAGATCTAAATTTTTATTTATTTATTTGGTTGGAATTCATATTATGATACAAAATATTAAATATTTGTACTAACCAAGAATATTATTTATTGGTGTTAAAATTATTTATTTATGTTGCAAGTTTGATTATTTTTCCCAAGTTAATATACCTTATTTATATACCTTACTTTTAACATTAAAAGGTAATTCGTATTTTAGTTTTCTAATTATTACATACCATGCATTATTTTAAATTGAATCGGGCTTCTGATCTGATGTTGGCAAGGCCTCCGTGAGATACACTCTAATCCTCACTTTGAAATTTAAATTGCTCATTTTGTAAATCTAGTGCGTAAATCATCTATATAAAATAAAATCGATCGAATATTGTTTAGTGTTTGAATTAATCACACTTGTCTTTAAAAAATGAATAATAAAATCCATTTATCACGGACATAATGATATCTGATTAATTTTATTTTTTGACTTTATTTTTTACGTGAATGATATACGCACTGAAATCTACCAAATGAACCATTTGGATTATCAAAATATGATCCAGATTGAGCTACACAAAGAAGGCCAACTGCAAAGTGCTTGTTGGCTACCTAAAATACTCAGTTCTTTCAAAATTATAAATACAATTTTTATATACAAACTCAATTTTACTAAGATTTTTTTTTTACTTTTTTTAGGTTTTATCGGATGGAAATACGAATATCCTACCAGACGTGCACTGGTATCTGTCTATGCAGGGAAATGGTGGATTTAACCAAGGTTGTAGCTGTGACTAAGCGCGAGAAGAATGTTTCGTTGCTGTGAGCTTATTCCATATTTCAATACGTGAATAGGCGTGTAATTTGGGCTTGGTCTTGGCTCGGCCCGGCCCAGCTTTGGCGGACTCCCATCAAATGTTAAGATTGAACCGAGTTAGACTTTTTTTTCGGGGTCAGCCCAGGCCCTAGGGGCTTGGGCTACGGCCTCGGGTTTTGGGCCCGGGCCTAACCGGGCCGGCTCGTTTTTTGGTGTTATTTTTTTAATTCACATTTATTATATTATATAAAATTATTATATTATATAAGTTTATTATTATAACTTTATGATATTATATAAACTTATAAATTTTTTTTTATATTCAAATTTATTATATTATAATATTATATAAGTTTATTATGTTATATAAACTTATTATATTATATAAGTTTATTATTATAAGTTTATGATATTATATAAATTTATAAGTTTTTTTTTTGTATTCAAATTTATTATATTATATAAGTTTATT
>JAOTRH010039477.1:0-20308 GCA_034768845.1 Heliamphora exappendiculata
GAATGCTTTGAGAAATTCAAAGAATTCAAGGCGGAGGCAGAGAAGTGTCTGGGTAAAAGTATCAAATCACTACGATCTTACCATGGTGGGGAATACCTCTTTAGAGAGTTTAAGGACTAACTGTCATCAGAGGGGACTCCTATGCAGAATGGTGTACCAGAAAGAAGGAGTAGGACTCTTATAGAAATGGTAAGGTCAATGACGAGTTATTCAGGTTTACCATATTCGTTTTGGGGACTCGCTTTAGAGATAGCGACTTACATTCTGAACGTGGTACCTTCTAAGTTAGTACCTTCTGCTCCCATAAAATTGTGGACCAAGCGTAAGCCTAGTCTGAAACACATTCAAATTTGGGAGTGTCCAACACATGTGCTGAAGGAGAACGCATGTAAGTTGGAACTGAGGACAGAAGTTTGTTTCTTTGTGGGGTGTCCCAGGGGAACGAAATGTGGTCTATTTTATAATCCTAAGAATCACGAGGTCATTGTTAGCACCAATGCCCGATTCTTGGAAGAGAATTATATTATGGATCATAGGCCCAAAAGCAAAATTGTTCTGGAAGAACTAAGAGAAAATACCAGTAAAACGGAAGAGGAACCACAAGTCACTGATATTCCAATACCTCGTAGTAGTGGGAGGATTATCGGGACAGGTGCAAATCAAGAACATGGTGCTGATGCATAGGGTTCAGATTTAGCACAGCCTATTATTGCTAGTACACAGACACAGGTTGTGCCTCGTCATAATGGGAGGGTTGTTCATCAGCCTGACAGGTATATGTTCTTGGGAGAGTCTTTTGATAGGATTTCGGCAGAACTGGATACCGAGCCATGTTACTATAATGAAGCACTACAAGACAAAGATGCAGATCTTTGGCAAAGGGCTATGAATTCAGATATGGAATCTATATGTTCCAATCAGGTATGAGAACTTGTAGAACCACCCGAAGGGATAAAATCCATTGGATGCAAGTGGATCTACAATAAAAAGAGAGGAGCAGACGGGAAGGTTGAAACCTTCAAAGTTAGGCTTGTTGCTAAAGGGTTCACTCAGGAAGAAGGGATCGAGTATGAGAAAACCTTTTTTGCCGATAGCCATGCTTATGTATATGCAGATTCTCTTATCCATTGTCGCACATTTTGATTACAAAATCTAGAAAATGGATGTCAAGACAGGTTTCCTTAATGGATGTCTTGACGAGTGTATCTACATGATACAACCAGACGAATTCATTACAAAGGGCCAGGAGCACATGTTGTGCAAGCTTAAAAGATCCATTTATAAACTTAAGCAGGCATCAAGGTCTTGGAACACTCGATTTGATCAAGCTATAAAGTCTTATGATTTTGATCAAAAGTCCGGATGAGTCTTGTGTGTACATAAAGCGTGACGGAAGCGTGGTGATCTTCCTAGTACTTTATGTAGATGATATCTTGCTCAACGGAAATGATGTGGGGGCATTATCTACGGTTAAAGTATGGTTATCTCTGCAGTTCGATATGAAGGACTTGCGAGAAGCCAGTTACATCCTTGGGATCAAGCTTGTGCAAGATCAAAAATAAAAGATGCTGGGCTTATCACAAGCGAAGTATATCGATGATGTCATTGCTCATTTTAGCATACAGGATTCCAAGAAAGGGTTTTTCCCTTTTAGGCATGGAATCACTCTATCCAAGGATCAGTGTCCTAGGACACATGAAGAGATAGAGAGGATGAAGGCGGTTCCCTATGCTTCGACAGTAGGAAGCCTCATGTATGCTATGCTTTGCACTAGACCCAAAATCTATTTTGCCGTTGGCATAGTTAGTAGTTATCAGTATAATCCAAGGCAGGAGCATTAGACTGCGGTAAAGAATATATAATCAAGTACCTGAAAAAGGCTAAGGATTATATGTTGGTTTACCAGGCAGACAGTCTAGTACCTTTGGGGTACACAGATTCAGATTTTCAGTCAGACATAGTACTTGCATCAGGAGACAACCTTGTAGATCCTTTACAAAGAGCTTACCGGCTAAGATTTTTGATAGTCATGTAGAGGAAATGAGAGTCAGATGTATGGCAGCATGGCTTTGAGTATAAGTGAGAGATTGTTAGGGTTGGTATACTGAAAACTATGTTTTCAGTATTTAATTTAATTTTAATAAAATTAATTTTATATTTTATGAGAATTTTATGAGCAATGTATGCATATCATTTGTTTGTTATGCATGGATGTTCAATATTCTGTATAGTATTTAATCTGGCGTGTAGAGTACGGCTTGCACACAGAAGATCAGATTTTAAATTTTTACAGAATATAAGTTTTATGTTCACAGTTTAGATAGAAATAGACATACTTTCGGTACGACTATGGCACAGAGTTTTAGTAGGTTTGTCTTGGTTATGGGGAATAGATAATAGCGTCGTCTACTGTTTCAACTCTCTGTGCCAGTACACTTTGTGTGTATTGAACGAGACATTTGGGATAATTAATTTTGAACTGCCTACTGACTATATAAATTAATTCACACCCCAAGATTATTATGAATAGTGTTTATCCTTTTAATCCTGAAATAATTATTAATTTGCATATATTTAATATTCGTTGTTTTCATTTATTAGAGGGTGCGATCTTATATGGGTCTATATTCCCGGTGAGTTGGATAGCGGTACTATTTATATGACAAATATTAATTATTGACGGAATTCACGTCCCGAAGATTGGGATTGATGATACCCTCTTAAGGGAGCTTATAAGTTTTGACCGGGCCAAACCTGGCAGGTGGATTTAATTATCTAGCGGTTAAATAAGTTAAGTGGAAGGGCTTAAGAAATATCAAGATGCTGATTAAATTAAATTTTTAGTAATTAAATTTTATTGGTGGGTATCGAAAATCTTAACGTGGTGAGAAATGGTAAGCATTTAATAACAGGAGTTCAATGCAAAAAGGTCTTGAGATTATGGGCCAGAGTGCAATTATAGTTCTTTAGTTGTGTGAACTATAATTTAGTATTTTATAGAACTTGTTGAAACCATTGCTTGTTTTTTATAATTGCAAATACCGCTATGCGTCTTTTTTTTATTACATAAACCGCTGATAGATGTTTGTGTTTCACTAGAAGTCTAACTCATAATTACTCCCTAGTTCCCTACTGTAGCCCTATATATACGCGGGTAGGCGAAACCAGTTTGGATTTGATACATCATGTATCAGATAGTTCATATATCATATATCAGATATTATTTTTGTCTTTCAAGACTTAAATATATCGAGATTATGTCGGTACAAATTCTCGAAGGATCGTAACCCACACTACATTCAAGGATCGCGTAAGAGAATCCAGCAGAAGATCTGATAGGAGCTTCAACTTGGAATCAAATCGTAGTTGAAGATTAGATGGACAAAAGGTATTCTTCTTAATTAACTTTGGTTGCACGGGTTTTATTTTGATCGTTCTTCGTCAAAATTTTTATCTGGAGCTCGTTTTGGCGTTTGTCTGTCCAGTTAATTTTTTACCAAAAATTGTTTTACAAAAATAATGATCTTGGCAATTTTTTCCACCAACATCCTGTGTGTACAAAAAGCATGCCGGAAAGCGTGCTGATCTTCCTAGTACTTTATGTAGACGGTATTTTGCTAATCGAAAACGATGTGAGAGCATTATCTATGATTAAAGTATTGTTATCTGGGCAGTTCGATATGAAGAACTAGGGAGAAGCTAGTCACATCCTTGGCATCAAACTTGTGCGAGATCGAAAACAAAGGATGTTAGGCTTATCACAAGAAAAATATATCGATGATATCCTTACTCGTTTTAGCATGCAGGATTCAAAGAAAGGGTTTCTCACTTTCAGGCATGGAATCACTCTATCCAAGACACTTGATGAGATAGAGAAGATGAAAGATGTTCCTTATGCTTCGGTAGTAGGAAGCCTCATGTATGCTATACTTTGCACTAGACCCGACATCTGCTTTGCCGTTGGCATAAATAGTAGATATCGGTCTAATCTAATGCAAGAGTATTGAACTACAGTAAAAAAAATATAATCAAGTAACTAAAAAGGACTAAGGATTATATGTTCGTTTCTAGGCAGAAACTGCTAATACATTTATGTGTTCCGCTGGAATTCTTACTTATAATTACTCCCTAGGTCCCTGCTATACCCCTATATATATACGGGTAGGTTGAACCAGTTTCATAACTTGTCTTCTAAGACTAAAGCTGTTCTGGTTCTGCCGGTACGAGTTCTTTGAGGATTATAACCCACACTATATTCGGGAATCACATAAGAGAATACAGTAAAATATCTGACAAAATCTTTAACTCGGATTTAAACCATAGTTAAAGATTCGACCAGTAAAAATGTATTCTTCTAAATTAACTTCAGATGCATGGGTTTTATTTTTATTGTTCATCATTAAAAATTTTATCTAGAGCCCATTTTGGCAATTGCCTGTCCAGCTAATTTTTTTTATCAAAAATTATTTACAAAAATAATGATCTTGACAGTCTTGCCTCCAACATATATTTTGTCACGGTTGCCAGTTTTGAAACTTATTTAGTCACGGTCGCAACATTGGTTGCTTCGGCCTAGAGTTTTTTTGTATATCCAATAGCTTGAAACATTATTTGAATCTCCACTATTCCTTCTATATAAACTGAAAACAGCTTGCTAGAGACAGAAACTTTATTGTATGACCCTCAAGCCTTTCTTGTTCTATTTGATTTTACATTACATGACTTTCGCTTTGCTTTGCTCAAACAATACGTGTGACTTATTTAGAAATGATAACCATGTTATATAACCTTTAAGACTATAGTTAAGACTTTTTTTTCTTTGTTTTCTTTTGTATGAACTCTTTTTAACCTGCTATTTTGTACATGTTATTTTTGAAAAGTTGAAAACAAAAACCATCATTGACAATGTAGAGGCTAACCTTATGGTTGGGCGAAAAAGGTGCCTAACACCTTCCCCATTTGTACCTTAACCCCCGAACCCTTTTTTTCTCTTATTACGCTTAAAAAGAACACATGGCCTTTTTTTTGTTTTTCTTAATTTTTCTCAAAAATCAAGTAACAATTCTATTTTTTTAAAACTATGTTTGGATATCTTGAATTTTCTATTTTAAATAGAAAAGAGCATTTTTCTAAAAGCAATAGATATCTGACGCATCATTTTTCAAATGCACCTGAAAGAAAACGCTTGCAATGTTTTACTTTCATTTGCATGACGTTCTATATATGTTTACATCTTGCATCTGTTGCATCTGTCCCAGAACTACGTATTGGTCTAATTCCTTGAAAAGGGGTATATAGGCAACACGATAAAAGTTCAAGTACGACCATATTCGTGTGCATATTTGTGTGTTGTAACCTAAGATCGACAGCTCGGTCAAAAGTGGCTATCTCTGAAGGTTTGACATAACTCGCATCACACGTTGCTTCAAAAGTTGTGTCAAAGACAGGCAACTATAGACACCCCAATTTGATCCTGCTAGATCTTAGGTTTATCCAGGTGGATCTAATGATGGGAACCAAGGGGTGATGTTCTAAAGTTTCCAAACGATTGCCAAGAAATTATTCAAACTCAGTACATATTAGAACCTTTTCAAAACCATCAGACCACATCATTTGAAACCTTTAGACTGCATATATCATTCACCCACAAACTCGCGGTCGCACCTTTAATTTCTTACGACAGTTACAATATTTTTCTCGATTGCAACAAAAAGCACTTGGAACATTTAACAAAGTTCATAGTCACTCTTTTTTGTTATGGTCGTGACCTCACTCTTTGCGATTGCAAACTCTTGTTGAACCTTTCGAAACCTATACGCGTCATCACAAAAGTGGATGGCGTCCTAGGTTGATTGCTTATAAATTGGTACCTCTGGTACATTTTTGGGAGGACGAATTCAATCTATTGAAACTCTACCAGAATACCAACCTGAGTTGTCACCTACGAAGTACTGAGATTGGAGCATTCTACAGTGATTGGCAGAACGAAAGTTGACTGCTTCATCCCTGACTTGAGGATTCACCCGAATCATCACGCTACTGGTATTCGTTAAGATTCTAGACATTCTCTTTCCATGTTTTCTTTCTCATTTTTTTGGGGTGAATTGATTGTAACATAATAAAAGAAAAAAATACAAGTTTCTAAGGGGGATACCTCAGGTAATTACAAGAGTTACCAGTAGGAGAATCTTCCTACAATAAAGAAAAATAAACACCCAACCCCCGCCGAATGGCAAGAGATTCTAACTAAATAACATATACCACACACGACCCGCATGGATAGGAAAGCACCAAACATAACTAAGAAAACATGGATAAACAAACTAGTTGGTAATCGGCATGTCCAATCAATAACCCAACACCTTTGTACCTTGTCAACGATCCGCTGCTAGGCCAAGAAGGCACCAAAATCCCATAAGCTCAAGGGGTAAAGGGAGGCTGGACCTCAATCTGTACAGTGGTAAGAAGCAAGAGATGAGATAGCCCTAAGGAGAACCTCAACACAAAGAGAGAAGGTCAGCACCTAACCAACTCCGTCATCGAACCCATCTCCACTACTTAACAATTGTGAGTGCCTGCAGATACCCAGACGACACCCGCAGTTTTCTTCCCCCTTGTGGAAAGGTCAGAATCAAGTTACTTTTCATTTTAATTCTGTTATTTGCATGATTGTGCACTAACATCTTCACGGTCACAACACTATTACTCACAGCTGTGACCTCTACGCTCATTTTTTTAGCGGCCGCAAACTGTTTATCATTATAGTAGCTTAATTTTCATGTTTATGATATTTTACTTATTCCTTGCTATGTTTGGCATGTATCTTTTAGTATAGTTTTTGCATGATTAGGATTTAGGAATCCTTTTTTTTCTTCCTATTTTAGTGTGATATCTCTATTTACCCTTTCTATGTCCTAATACAATTAGAATATGTACTTTACTATTAGATTATGAATGTTCTCTCTCTACCCTCAACTTTTTGTATTTATATGCATTTAAAAAGTTTAAAATTAAGAACCAATGATGATGGGTAGAGACCAACCTTATGGTTGGGTGAAATGGGGTGCCTAACACCTTCTCCGATTCGTACCTTAGCCTCTAAACCCTATGTACCATGTGGCGTTAGGATTTAGGGGGTCTTGAAAAATGGTCAAAAATATGAAAATACAAAGATCTTTGAAAAATATTTTAACACCTTAAAAACTAAGCTTTGAAAATTCTTTTTTTTATTAAAAATAGAGTCGCCATTTAGTTTTTGAGAAAAACTAAGAAAAACAAAAATGACTACTGATCTTAAAAACGTTAACCAGAGAAAAAACATTCGGGGGTTAAGGTACGAATCGAAAAAGGTGTTAGGCACCCCGTTCGTCCAACCGGAAGGTTGGTCTCTACTAATCATCATTGGTTCTTTGATAAGAAATTTTCAAATGCATGCAAATAAAGAAAGTTGAGGCAAAGTGAGAACATCCAAAATCAAATATGGAAAATACATAAAATATGTTCATAGAACTCTAAAAAAACAAATAAGAAAAGAAAAGCTGAAGTCCTATGGCATGCAATTTCTAACTAAAAGATATATGGAGTACACCTGCATGCAATATTCACAAAAATAAACTAACTATCATGATGTGCATAAGTGAACAAAAATATGCAAGAAAATGTTAAAATTACCTAAACATGATTTGTTATAAAAGATAAATTAAACTATTCTAAACATACTTTTAAATAAACTAAAACATACATTCACATTAATATGATGAGTATTTAACACTAAAAGTAAAGAAAACTTACTAACAAAGAAAATAATAGTTTCATAACAAAGAAAATTTAGCAGTCTGAAGAAAAGAAAAATGAAGAAAAGGTTTATTAAGAAAATTATTCTAGAATGAAAGAGTTAGAAGATGTTATTAAACTAAAGAAAAAGAAAACCTAACTATTTACATTTTATGCTTTAAAAGAGAAAAAAAAAGAGAAAAAATTGCTATAAGAAGAGAAAATTTATACTAACATTTAAAGATTAATTTAAGAGACTTTTGTGATTTTTGAATTTAACAAAAGAAAAAAAATGGAAGAGAAATAAAAAAAAATATTAAAAAAAATAAAACTACATTACAAGTAAAAGAAAATAAGACTATGTTATAAGAAAAAAGAATGAAAATAAAATGCTAAAAAGGAAAATTACACTACTATAAAGAAAAGAAATGAAAAATGGACAATAAGTGCTAGAAAAAGAATATTAAGTTAAGAAGAAAATGAAATGGAGTATTAAATTAGTGTACAAGAAAAGAAAAGAAAATGAACTAAAATGCTTATTAAAGGAAAATTAGACTAATAAAAGAAAAATAAAATAAAATAAATACTAGAAATTTAAACTAATGCTAATAAAGGAAATTAAGTTACATTAAAAGAAAAGGAAAAAAAAAAGAAGATAATGGAATATGAACTTAAAATAAGACTAAAAAAATAGAATGAGCCAAAATATAACTTTTTAATTGTCAAATATGAACATAGTATTGGCAATTATATCCATATGTATGTAAGTGTATTATTATAACAATTAACAACATTAATAAGTTGTAATTGCTAAGATATATTAGCAGTATTTTAATGAATTAATGAAAGAAAAAAGATAACAAATGTGTTAAGTGTGAGTATGAGAAAGTTAATAACTAAATAATGAACACACTATATAAGGCAATTTAGACAATAAACAAGGTCAATTACGTAAATGAAAGAAACATGCGAATTGAAATTAAGAATTAATATGATCACTCCAAAAGAGAGAGAATGGAGTTAGAAGGACCGGGGATCCAAACGGGGTACCTAAATTGCCGGGGAATCCTCAATTTTGGAGTGTGCTTCAATAGGTCAATCCTCAAGTGGCGATCTAAGCAAGGCTTGCAATGTAGGCGTTAAAAGGGCTTGGATTTCGGTATTTCGGCAGGGTTTCGGCGTCGGGACTCAGAATTGGTCGGTACCTCGACAGAGCTTTACTCTCAAAACCTTACACTCCAAATCTGTCATTGAAAACCTACTAGAGGTACGGTATTTATAGAGTTTATCAACCAATGAGATGCTGCCACGTTTTAGGGCATGTCAGGTCACTTGGAGTTGGTGGTCGCTATAATGTAAGTTGGCAGTTGCCATATTTTTTAAAGGTTCCACAAAATTCTATGGTGGTCGCCACAATATAAGTTGGCGGTCGCCAGGTTTGAGGTGGCAGTCGCCACTTTTGGCTATGGTTTCCAAGAGGTTCTATTGGCGATTGCCGCAATGAACATGGCGGCCGCCTTACTTGGGCAGCAAGTTTCGTTGGTTCGATAACATTTCTTTGGTTTGAAGGTTCCGGGTTAAAATACCGAGCTTGGAACACTTCCCAAGTATCGGACTGAAGCGCCATTTCACCTATTTTTATCATCGGATTCACCTAAGATTAGGCGGAGTCAAATTGGGGTGTCTACAGTTTCTCCTCTTTGGTATAACTTGCATAGCAACGCGTGGAGAAAGTTATATCAAAGATTCCAAAGAAAACATCCATTTGATCGAGCCGTCAATCTTAGGCCAAAAACATACAAGCATGCATATGATGTTGGTCGTAGTCGAATTTTCATCGAACTGCCTACGTATCCCTTTGCTAGGGATCAGACCAGAACGTAGTTCATGGAGCAAGACGCAAGGATGTAAGATAAGAAATATAATGCATGACAAGTATAGTGTAATGCAGACATGTATAACACGAGTTAGTTTAGGGTCGTGAGGAGGACCGATGAGTCAGTTTAATGTCGTGAGGAGGACCGATGAGTCAGTTTAGTGTCGTGAGGAGGACCAATGAGTCAAAACATCAAATTAATAGGTCGAGTTAAGACCTAAAAATTCGAGACGAGGTGCAGGATAAAGAATAATTAAAAATCAAGTTACGGCTTAAAATTAAACTTATCGGAAATAATAACTGCGACTTAATAGGTCGTGTTTAAGACCTAAAATTTCGAGACGGGACACGAGTTAAAAGCCATGTTGTGGCTTAAAACTAAAGTTTATCGGAGGGAGAAAACACCTCAAAAAGATAAGAGTTTAAAACACACAAAATTATTTTGAGAATTATTTCTAAATACACATGATTTTCTCGAAGTACTTTTAAGAAACACCCGAGATTATAAAAATTATTTTTGAAAAGTTATAAAAGTCATTTTTAGAAACAAATACACACACAAAAATAAAAATTTTAAAGAAAAATAATTAAATATTTTTTGTTTTCTAAAATTTTTTTTTTTCTAATAAAGCAAAGAGAAAATAACCTATATTAATAAAATACATGTAAATAATAAGATAAACAAAAGCATATATTGAAGGCCCCAAACAGCCCCTCTCAAACCCCAAAACGTCATAATGAAAAACTGACCTGACGTGACATTTGGAAACCTGGTGGTCGCCAAGCCCCAACTCCTCTGACATGGCGACTTTCGGGTAAAAACCCTTCCAACATGGCGGTCGCCATGTGTCCCTTCGCAAATATAGCGGTCGCCATAATATAAGGTGGCGACCGCCACTTCTGCACGCGCATAAGGCCCCTAGGCGCACGGTTTTGGTTTATTCTTACATTCCTTACTCTCTCTCTAGTGCTCTCACTCCCTCAGATTCTCTCTAAACTTTCTCAAACTTCCTCCTGCTTTCTCTCGATCTTCGAGCTTTTTGTGCCTCGTTCTCTTTGACACGAGATGTTTACTTTATTGTTCGTGATCCCATTCCTTTTCATGGCGGGTTAAGGCTAGGGAGATGATGATTTAGGGGCGCGCCAGGGCCCCTCCACTACTGGGAGTTCTTCTATGGGGACTTTCAGAGGTACGGCCTCCAGTCTTCCCGCTGGTGGAGTCACATCTACGCAGCCCACTACTGCAATGGATGCTCTCGTTCTTGAGGCAGAGCATGCCTCTCACCGGGCTGCTGAGGAGGCACGGGCAGCTGCTGTGGACGATTTCTTTGATCCTGATGCTGGAGAGGGTCATACGGCACCCTTTGACCCTTATACGTATGCTCTACTACTCCATCGCGTGGTTCCGCGCGGGATGAGACGCTATGAGCCTCCTGCTGACGCGGTTGCTGCTGACGTTCTTCTCCGGGAGCCTGACCACCATATCTCTCTCCAGCGACCTTCGGTATATAACCCATCCTTACTGTTTTAAATACTAAAAAGTGATATATCAAACATAGATGCATGCCGAAAATCCCCCCATGTGATGATGATGTGATTTGAGTATGATGATTAATGATGATTTATTTTGATGTGTTTGATGAATAATATTGATGATGTGGATGATGATTGGAATTTGAACTTAATTTAGGTACCTATGCAATGGAGATTAAAACAATAGGAGCACTTAGGATTTTGAACAAATAATGAAAAGAAATGACGATTATTTTAGTAAAAATAAAATGTTTGAATTTTTTTTTTTATTTTAAGGAAAAACACAAAACTAGGGAGGGATTTTTGTTTTTGCTTTTTTTTTTGGCATAAAAACTGAAGAAAGAAATCCTAAAAAAAATTAGAGGTAATTTTTTAAAAATCCTAAAATTTAGCGCAAATTTTCACAAACCCTAGAAATCTAAGTGGCATTTTTTAAAAATCTAGAAAATTAAGAAAATTTTTGAGAAACCTTAGAAAATTTTTAGAAAATCCTAAAAAAATTAAAGAAATTTTTTTTTGAAAAATATTAGAAAATAATGAAAATTTTTGTTTCAAAAATCTTAGGACATAGCTAGTCAGATGCGGATGGGGAAGGACTTTGTGCAACTTGTCTTAACCGAGACACTGCTGGGCCTAGATGCTGTTCATCGCGGTAAAACCACTACTTTTACTAGCAGTCATCTGCTTCTTCAGGTGGGCCCAAGACCTCTCTCTTTATCAAAGCTTTTTTTTGCCTGGCCTTTCCCTTACTGATCTAACTTTCACTACAGATCTGGCTGATGGAGAAAGTGAATCTTGTATAGAAGCCACCTACTGATAGACACAGTGCTACGACTTTCCTCTATCACCCCTATTATCAGATATGTGACATCGAAGCAACCTGGCGGCAGTACCTTTCTTCTCTGACTGGTCTATATATTACTTGGCAGTGCCCCTGGTGGCGGATCTCTGCCATGACCTTGGCCATCATGGATTGCCCTGGTGTTTTTCTCGTTGGTCTACGCCAGACTACTTTGTATTGTCCCCATAGGATCATGCGGCAGTTCCGTCGTAGTCAGATCATTCCTCACAACATCCGAGACCGTTTATCTTCATCTATACTACAAGCCCCATTTCTAGCATTGTATTAGGAGGCCTGGCCATCCCGCTTATTGATGGAGATGCAGGAGCTGCAATGTCCCAAGCTTTCTACTGAATATAAGATATGGCTAACACAAGACAGGGAGAAGAAGAATAAAGAAGAGGGGAAACAAGCAGCGAAAAGGAGAAAGATATGAGGCCTCCTGCTTTGTTTTAGAAAATTTCATAGCTTTCATCTTTATTCTGTAGAGTTTGGGACTTGCGTGTCTTTCCTTTTATTTTTCAAAAGTTTTGTAACTCCAATTAAAGTAATGAAAAAACTCCCACTTTATGTTTAAGATGGTTCAAATTAATCCAAAGTTTTTAAGATTTCAAAGACTAGTTTGCATTAGTCTTACTTAGATTAAAAGATGGTTAAAAATGAAGAATGTGGCTGGACTTCTTAAAAGAAGCTTCCTACGTATTCCAAAAAGATAAAATCAAGCCATAACGTAGTTCGGGATCAATTTTCACTCGGGTATTGATGCTCCCTTTTTTGTGATGCTCTAACTATTGCCAAGGTCGCCCTTTCGGGTTTTCGACCTTGCGGGCGACTCTAACTTTTTCCTAAGTTATCTTTTCAATTTTTAACTCAGCGAGCTTTTTGTTTTATCTTTATTTTTACCTCAAGGATAGTACTTTTTGAGTTGGTCAAGGTTTATTAGAGTAGAGAACACATTATCATCCAAATCCATAATAATGACTGCACCACCGATCATAATGGTCTTGATGAGAAACGGTCCAGACCAGTTTGGCTTGAACTTGCCTCTCGGGTTAAAGATAGGAGTTCTGATTTCCTTAAGAACTAAATCTCCTTTTCTAAAGTCCTGGGCCTTGACTTTTTTATTGAACGCTCGAGCTATCCTTCTTTGATACTCTTGTACATGAAACAGGGCCTATAGTCTTCTTTCATTAAACAAGAGCAACTCCTCCATCCGGTTCTTTTATCATTCTGCTTCTGATATATCAGCTTCGGCCACTACTCTTAGTGAAGGGATTTCCACCTTAATGGAAAGCACAACTTCCATCCCGTACACTAAAGAGTATGGCGTAGTTTCGGTTAAAGTTCTAATTGATGTTTGGTATCCCCAAAGTGGAAATGGTAAGTATTCTGGCCAATCTTTGTGTGAGTTGATTGTCTTTTGTAGAATTTTCTTGATGTTCTTGTTTGCTACCTCAACTGCTCCGTTGGTTTGCGACCGATATGGTGAAGATTTGTGAGCCACTATTCGATATTCTTCGAAAAGATCTAGGACCTCCCCTTGGAAATGTGAACCATTATTTGAGATAACCTCATGTGGGACTCCGTATTGGCAGATGATGTTTTTCTTGATAAACTTAGCAACATGGGAGGCTTTCAATACCGAGTAGCAGGCTGCTTCCACCCACTTAGTGAAATAATTAATGGCCACTAAAATAAACTCATGTCCATTGGATGCCTTTGGTGTTACTCATCCAATCACATCAATGCCCCATACTGAGAACGAACATAGTGACATCAGGTTGTACAGTTGGGATGTGGGAACGTGCATGAGGTTCGCGTGAATCTAACACTTATGACACCTCCGCACGAACTGTATACAGTATGTCTCAATTGTCATCCAAAAGTATCCTTGTCGTAGGATTTGCTTGGCTAACATATTTTCGCTCATGTGTGGCCCACAAACTCCTACGTGTATCTCTCTCATCAATTCTTGGCCCTCTTTAGTGTTTACACATAGCTTGTTAACCCCAGAATGTCCTCTTTTATATAGTCTACCACCGCAAATGACAGATTGTGTAGATAGTCATTGTATTGCCCTCTTGTCCTTTTTACTGAAAAACTTGGGGTATTTTCCTTTCTCCACGAAATTCTTAACATCAAAGTACCATGGAAGGTTGCCAGTGCTTTCCTCGACTTTTGCCATCACCTCGTATGTTGGCTTACTCTTCTGTTCAATTATCAAAGACCTCATTTAGACTCCAGGTGGTATGTCAATCATGGATACAAGGGTGGCTAGTGCATCGACAAACTTGTTCTACAGTATTGGTATGTGGGTGAAGATTACTGATTCAAATCACAGTATCAACTTCTCTAGTTCTTGATGATAAAAAATCAAGATTAAGCCCCTGACTTTCCATTCTCCTCTTCCTTGTGAAACTACCAGTACCGAATCTCCGATAACTTCTAGCTTCCTTGCCCCTAGTTCTCCAACTCGCACTACATCGCTGGAGCCACCACGCTAATGCCGTCGCCGACCACGCTTGACGCCGTCGACCACCACCATCACGACCACCGGCGACTCCTCCGCCACCATTCGCTGCCCTTCATGCCGCTCTCAACCACCGGTTTTCTCTCTATCTCGATATATATCTATCTATCTCTCTCTCATTTCTCTCCTCCACCATAGTAACCTCCGGCCACCATGATCACAACTGGCGCCACCACCTACCACCCCTAGGATGACCGGCGACCACCCTAGAACAAGTTATAGTGCTGCAATCATTCATAACAGTAACCACCATTAATGAGCTTTTATTTTTGTAAGCTATATACACATGATCACCACTATACACAATATTATTTTCTAATCAACAACGTTCACTACTCTTTCGATGGCTTAACGTTGCTAGTGAATGGTTTTGACCGTTGAAATCCTTTTCCGGTGAACCTGAACATGAATAAAATAGTTACTGTCACCTTTATATATTTATTATTATTATTGTCATCTATAAGAACACGATTATCATCATACATGCTATCACCAAGCGTTCATTACCCTACTGACAATCTAACGCTGCTAATAAACGGTTTCGATCACAGATAAATTACTTTTGTGAATTCAAAATGTAGAATTATTCTGTATAACAAAAAAGAAACGAAGAAGAAGAGGAAACAGTTTTGGAATTTGTAGTTAGAATATGATTTTAATAATAAAATAAAAATAATAGTTTAATAATTAGTTAAAATAAGATAATATGATTTTATACAAAATTTAATATGAAAAAATGTATATTTTTAAATAAGAATAAGATAAGAGTTTATATAAGAAAATATAATCTTTTATAAAATAAAGGATATGAAAATTTGTATTGTTGGAATAAAATTTTATTTGAGTTGAATATAAATATAAAAGGTAACAAAATCATAAGATTTAAAGAAAGATTGATAAAATAATAATTAAAATTTATTTTCTTGTGTAGATCAAATAGGGCACGAGTAAGGCACAGGTTAACTTGTATATTTAAGGTGAGTCATCTGATATCTGAGTTAATTTTTATTTTCTATTGATATTCGGTATGAAATATTAGAATTGACGAATTGATTATGAAATTGACGAAATTGTGGGAATGTTTGTCGGAACGGCGTTCTGGCCGCTGTGGGACGTTAAACGTACCAGTGAGGTGATATAATAAGGGTGGTGCCATGGCCAGATGGCTAAGGAATGATCATGTCCAACATATGTTATTGTAGGGTCGCTCTCTACTAAATACTGGTCGACTGTTAGAGCTCATTCTCAAATAGTGAAATTGTTAGTAATTCAGATATCGATTAATTCACACTAGCTTTGCTAATGGACGTGTTTCTTAACATGTTAAGTGTTGCATAAAAGGAAGTTTTACTGAAATATGCTACATTCTACCTGAAATCATTTGCATGCACGACTAGCAAGCTTTGGAGATTTTTGAAACGAGATCTGGGAGATGTAAATGAATTTTTTTTTATAAAATGATTTATTTCCAAATTCTCTTGTTATTTATGAATGCAAAAAGGTTCTAAATAAAGATCAAAAAAGAGGCCACGGGTGAGTTTTGACTCACTGGCCGGTCATGTACGCCATATATGAAAATGGGTCGTGACAGAATTGGTATCAGAGCAAAGATTTTAAAATCCCAGAACAAAAATTTAAAATTTTTTCAAAACTCCAGAGTTTAGGACACTTCACAACATCTTATGTGTTATGACATTTTATGCATTATAATGTTTCCAATTTGTCCATCAATTTAGTTAAGTTAAATATGATAGAAATGTTTTCTGTGCATTGTAAGATAGGGACCCTGTGGAGGATCTAAATACTTATAGAATGTTTAGATTAAATTCAACAACCATGATAAAAATGTCAGAGTCCTTTTGGGGTGGACCTTTTGAACCTAAATGCCTATGCATATATTACTAAAAGAGTGTGAGTAAATTTATATATCAAAAAATCGTTAAGATAGGGAATGGGAAGTTTTTACGTCGATAGTATAAAATGGACAGTAATGAGATATTGCTTCACACTAAAGTGAGCTTGCATAATAGGACATGGACAGATAAGAGTAATTTGAGACACTGTTAGATATTGATAGACAGAGCGATAACTCATGCACATGGGACCACATAGATTTTCCCCTATATATGGTCCTGAACCCTATAGATATTCCAACACTACACCTATATCATATTTAACGATGCATCTACGTGAGTTAGGCACAACCCAGACTCCTATCCTAATATGCTCTAACATAAATAAGAATCCCTCCAACCTATTGATTGAAATGTTATTACAGAACCATCAATAAAGGGACTCAGTAAGGGAAGATCATAGTTATTTGATTATAACGTTTTGTTTTATTGCTCTGCCTTATATAATATTAAGACTTGTAATTATTTGGTTAATCTATAATATTGAATTTTACTCATAAGAATAACTGTGTCCTCTAATCTCCTAAGTCACTCATCTCCTTCTAAGTCATACAAATCTGTAATCATCCATTTTGACTCATTTTGAAATAACAATAGTCCTTCTTGATTTTATCCTTGGTATTCTTGTAAGCTTTTATTGATTTAATTCGTTGTGAAGAGTGAGTTTGATCAATCTTATTATATACTTGAGATCCTGACTAGGGGAGTAGACTGGATGCTTGAACTGAAGTACGTGTAGCCGACGTAACTTTAGGACAACTATCTAGTTGACTACCCATTCTTTTTCATCTTTTCTTGACTTACGAATTTGATAAGTCGACTCAATCATGAAAATCCTCCTCGTATCTCATGTTCAAATCAAAATTTATCTTTGTTTCACTTTGATCGTTTCCAATAGAACGGTAAGTAATGATTTTCATTGGGATTTAGAACTTCATGGAAAATATAGAATTATGTGGATGTTCCTAGAAAATTTACCCAGTATACCTTCAAACCACGAAACAGAACCTTTTGTAGAGCACAGGACCCTTGATAACGTCTTTATAATACTTGTTTGTCTGAAATTCTGGTGATCTACGAGACTCTCTAAATTTTTTCTTGAAAACTTACCTTGTATGCCTGTAGATCGAGAAATTGAATTTTCTATCAACCCATTTTCAAGACCCCGTATCATGTGGCCCCAGTAGAATTAAAAGAATTGAAGGCACAACAGCAAGAGTTGCGAGACAAAGATTTCATTCAACTTTGTATGTCTCCTTTGGAAGCTCTGGTGCTGTTCGTGAATAAGAAAGAAGATATCGAGAAGACAGTATTCAGGATGCGACGTGGACATTATGAATTCTTAGTTATGCCTTTCGGAGTGACGAACGCACCTACTGTTTTCAATAATTTAATGAATCGCGTTTTCAAAGAATTCCTAGTTGAGTTTGTGATTATGTTCATCGATGATATTTTGGTTTATTCTAGAAAATGAGAAAATCATGCGAATCATTTACGGAAGGTATTGCAGACATTAAAAAACCACAAGTTATATGCTAAGTTGAAGAAATGCGAATTCTGGTTGAATGAAGTAATATTTTTAGAACATGTGGTCTGAAGTGAAGGTATTTATGTAGACCCTCAGACGATTTCAGCAGTTAGATTGGCCAATGCCTACGACAGTAACAGAAGTAAGAGATTTTTTAGGATTGGCTAGATATTATCGTAGATTTGTGCAAGATGTCTCAAAAAAAACAAATGGAACCTAAGGCAACGACGTTGGTTAGAATTGATGAAAAACTTCGATATCAATGTTCAGTACTATCCAGGTAACGCAAATATTGTGGCGAACGCATTAAGCCAAAAGACAATCAAAACTTTGAACATTTTGGTGACTCAACATCTTTCATCATTTGAAAATGCAGAGCGATCAAAACTGAATATAATCAAAAGAAACACTACATCGTTATGTACGGAAATTACTATTCGATCGACAATCTTAGAAAAAGTGAAGCATGAACAACTAGAGGATCCTAAACTGAAGACAATATATGGATGAGTTAGAGTAAACCTAGACTCAAACTTTCAAATCTCAAATGGTGTGCTAAAATTTCAGAATCGAGTGTGCATTTCTGACATATTCAACGTCAAGCTGCGAATTTTAGATGAAAGCCATGATTCAAAGTTTACGATACACCCGAGATTAATGAAGATACACGAAGACTTACGTAAAACTTATTGGTGGATGAGAATGAAGAAAGTGGCAGACTACGTCAGCAAATGCTTGCAATGTCAACAAATTAAGGCAGAACGACGAAACCCTGCTGGTCTTCTGCAACCTTTATCGATTCCAGAATAGAAATGAGAGAATATTACAATGGATTTTGTTGTTAGTTTCCTCGGATGCCTACGAACCATAAATTTATTTGGGGTCATTCTTGATAGATTTACCAAACCGCACACTTTCTACTAGTCAAAACTACGCACACGATTGATCAATTAGCTAAGTTATATGTATGAGAGATAGTACGTTTACATGGAGTTCCAATGTTTATTGTTTCTGATCATGATCCGAGACTCGTCTCACGTTTCTGGAATAGTTTTCAAAAGGCAAGGGGAACCAGTGTACACCTTAGTACGACTTTTCATCCACAGACAAATGGACAGTCAGAACGTACTATTCAGACGCTATAAGATATGTTGTGAGCTTGTAGTATGGATTTTTAAGGTAGCTGGGATGAACATTTACCTCTTATTGAATTTACATACAATAATAGTTTTCAAGCCAGTATAGGAATGGCTCCTTTTGAAGCACTCTATGGGCGCAGATGTAGAACTCCTACATGCAAGATAGAGACAGAAGAAGAATGTCTTACTGGGCCAGAACTTGTTCAAGAAACAACCAAGAAAGTTCATTTAGTACGAGAACGTCTTAAGATTGCACAGGATCGTCAAAAGAGTTACGCCGACAATAATTTACGAGAGTTGCAGTTTCAAGAAGGAGACATGGTATTTTCGAAGATATCCTCGACGAAAGGTGTATTTCAATTCGGACAGAAAGGCAAGTTAAATCCTCGTTATATCGGTCTGTTTGAAATTCTTGAGAAAGTAGGGCCCGTGGCATATCAATTAGCTTTACCATCGGAGTTAGCGCAGATTCACAATGTTTTTCACGTCTCCATGTTAAGAAGATATATTGCTGATCCTTCCCACATCCTAATTCAACCACCAATAAGCATCAATCAGAATCTAAGCTATGAAGAACGGTCGGTACGCATATTGGATTGCCAAGAAAGGAGACTACGTAATAAAGTTATACCTCTTGTTAAGATCTGGTGGAGAAATCACTCAGAGGGAGAAGCAATGTGGGAAAAAAAAGATGATATGAAGATTAGGTATTTTCTCAACCTGACTTGTGTTAAGTTTGGAGGATCAAACTTCTTAAAGAAAGGAGAATGTAAAATTCAGTATTCAAATTACGGGACAAAAATAATAATAATTAGCTGATACTCTTAAAATATAATTCCTGATAAAACCTTATAAATAAGAAGTTAATCGAAAAAACTTAATAAAATTCGTTAAAATTCGATATACGTAAAAATAAAAAACTTATATTTAGAAACATGTTATTAAAATTCTAACAACACCAAAATTTCCGAATCGACATTAAGAGTTTATATTAAATTATGTGAATTTTTCTGAATATAAAATTTTACATTAAAAATTTTAAATTAATACAAAAATAAAAAAAAAATATATATATATAAAAACACCAAAAGTTGACACGCGTCACCCCGTGTCAAGAATAAAATTTGCCGTGAGATGATTCAGCACCAGCCGAATTACAAATAGTTGCCGCCAAG
>JAOTRH010039488.1:0-53674 GCA_034768845.1 Heliamphora exappendiculata
TGGTTTATGTTTTAAGCCGTAGAACAGTATGTTTTGTATAGGTGTTGTACGTGTTTTGCATGTGGGAGTTTGACTTAGTTTCTAAGTTCGGTTTTCTCCCAGCGTTGATCGCTCGAGCGGTAGTCGTGCACTCGAGCGGGCTGGAGGCAGAGTGTTGGGTCGGTTGGTGACCGCTCGAGCGGTGGTAGAGCGCTCGAGCAGTGGTAGAGCGCTCGAGCAGTGGTGGGGTAGAGATGTATATTTGGCATTTTTCAACGCTTTTTGCCTTAACGCGTGTATATTTGTTTTGATACATGTTTTGGTAAAACTGAGCTTATGGGGTTGCTTTCTGGGGTTGTAGGAAGTTTTTGTGCGAATTTCAAAAATTTTAAAAAAAATGATATTTTGGAGTCCTATAAATATCTGGTGTTAGATATTTTCAAAAGATATTTTCAAAACTTAGCGACTAAGTTTCTCTTTTTTCTCTCTACCTTCTCTCTAACTTCTCGGGGGTCCGGGGCTCGGTCTTCAACGATCCAACAGCAGATCCATGCTTTTGGCTTCGTGGTATACGCATCCATCAGGACAAAATTAGATTTTGACGAAGCGCGAATTTGCACGTAGATCGAAGCGTTGGGTTTTTGACCCAACGAGGTAGGAATCTAGATTTTACTACTGCATAAGGGTGATATATGTAATTATATGTTGTTTCACTGTGTAAAAATGCATGAAAAGTTGGTTTATGGGTGTTTGAAAGTTTTGGGGCTTAGAACACTCAAGAGCAGAATTTTTTAGGTTCTTCTCGGGAGGTAGCTCGCTCGAGCGCTCGAAGTCTGCTTGAGCGGACTAGCTGCGCAAGGTCATTTTGTTTTGATGTTATCTCCATCATCTGGACATGAAATTAGCTCGTTCTTGTACTCAAATTGAAGCCCCGAAAGTCTTCTTTCCAATGACACCTATCTCACAATAAAACTCTTTTTGTAGAAACAGTTATGAGCAAAATAGTGAGGGTATGTCAAAGTTTCTTAACCATTTTTCACCCATTTTGGCCAAATGCCATGTTTTATATTTAAACCTTATTTGTTTGGATAAAAAGCATGTTTTACGCTTTTCTTGGTTTATTACATGATATGACTTGTGGGTGTTGGGTTTTGAAAGGGTGCTCTTGAAAACAGTGAAAATGGTGATTTTATGAAAAATCTCGACAAATCATGTTTTGGAGGTTTGGAGCTAACCCTTAGGGTTGAGTCTCAGGTTTTTAAACGTTTTGTTAAAAACGAAAAAAAACATTTTAAAAATGTTTTCTTTTTGATCTCCATGTTGATGGATGAATCTATATATACATGTTTAATATATATTGTCAAATATTTTCGATTTTGAGATGATTATCTGGATGTACCGGGATGACGTGTATGTGGCACGAGTTGCCATCGGTGTAAGTTCAGAAACGTGGGCAGTGTAGGTGCTCTATACCTTCGGGTTAGTCCCCGTAAATTGAGTTGGTTGGGTGCTTTGTGCCATCGGGTGGTCGCCCGTAAATTAAGCATTCGTTGTGGTGGCTCCATATAGAACTTGCATTTACCTAGCAGGCCTTAAGTGGTTCAGGACTATGGTAAAGGGGTAGGAGTCTGTAGTTGCTATCTCTGTCCCCTTGTGATGGATTCGGTACATAGGATTAAATTATCTTTTTTGCAATGGTACATTCCACGAGGGAACAATGTTTTTGATTACTATTTTTCCTTAACTGTGGTTGATTATTTGCATTAGTTGCAATACTTGGTTTGAAAGATGAAAACCTGGGTTTTATTAAATAAAACCATTTTGGGAGACTTGTGTAGTCTGATGGGAAAACTTGGGATTTTTGGAAAACCATTTTGGGTTCAGTGGTTGAGTTTAGCTCCTACTCTATATGATTGCATATTTTCTTTCTTTACAGCTTATTATCAGTTTCTATTGGGCTTCGGCTCACGGGTGGAATTTTCTGTAAAAATATTTTCAGGTGATGATGTGGTTGAGGAGTAGCTTTGGTGGTACCTATGGTGACAGAAGACTTTTATAGTTTTTCTTTTTGGTATGCTTGTTCCTGAAGGCAGGTTGTGTACGCCATAAGGCGACATATTTTATGCATGTTGGAACTGCATGTCCTTTATTTATGAGAGATATCTTTTGTTGGGTATTCTATTGGTTTCAACAGGCGATTTGAATATATGAAAACCTATATTTTCATAAAAATTGGTGTTCGGTGGATTTTCACGTGACCCCAGATTTTTGGGGCGTGACAACTTGGTATCAGAGCTCTGCGTTCAAATACCTAAGAGCCATGAGAAAATGGATTTTTCACCTGGTGAGGTTGATTGTCTATACTTGCTTGCATGTGTTTCAACGTTATTTTATAACATGTTGATAGCTTTCTAGGCATGATAGTCGTGTTTATGTGGGCATGGAGGTTGAATATCATGATTGATGAGTCTTGCCTTAGGGTGTTTGGAATAACATATTTGGAAGCCAAGTTAGAAATGCATTTGGCCGACGTGTTTTTTAGCAGGAAATCTGAATAAGTTATCCAAATTGACGAGTTTGTCTTGTTAGTTCCCCTTTGTTTGTGAGATGTGTTTAACATGATCTTATGTGGTTACGTGATAGCATGATTATGTGTTTCTGTTACGTAGTAACATGTTGTAGAAAAGCTTATCCTGTTTATATTGCTTCCTATAGTATTATGTCCACGCAGGGAGTGCGGGGATGGGGTCGTGGCCGAGGCCATGGCTGAGGACGTGCCAATGCTCAGGTTTCGGAAGAAGGGAACATTCCTGCCCCACAGGAACAAGTGGGTGGGGCTGATATTGGTGGCGTTGATGTCATCCAGGAGATGTTGGCTACTATGCGAGCTATGGCAGAAGCGACCAGGGCTAGTGTGCGGGTTCCTGAGCCAAGCTCTTTTGTGGCCATGAGAGAGTTTCGGCGGCTGTATCCTCCTACATTTTCTTGGGAACGAAAACCAAACGTGGCTACTGAGTGGTTATAAGTGACCACGTTAATCTTCGATACTCTGGATATCGATGAGGATGCTCTACGCATAAAGTTGGTGGTGTTCCAACTGCGGGAAGATGCTAGAGAGTGGTGGAAGTTCGGTAAGACCACTGTGGATGACACGTGGGCTGCTTTCACGAGGGTCTTCTTGGAGAAGTATTTCTCGAGAGCTTCGAGAGATACTTATCGAGAGGAGTTCCTCTCCCTTGTTCAGGGGAATCTGTCCGTGGTCCTGTATGAGACCAAGTTCCCGAATCTGTCGCGATTTGCACCAGAGATGGTATCGACTGAGGAGTTGTGCACTCGGAGGTTTGAGAGGGGACTGCGACCAGCTATCAAGCATAGGGTTGCAGCTCTGGATGTGGAGGTGTATATCAAGCTTGTGGAAACAGCTATCTGGGTACAAAACTCATTGGCAGATAGCCGCAGGGTCAGAGAGGGTAAGAACCAGCAGGGTAGTGGAGATACACAGTCTCAGGGGCACAGGAATAAGCTCCGGAGGTCGTCTGGACCTAGTTCTCATTTTACTGGATCGTATTAGCCGCAGTCGTTTGCACCTACACTTTCAGTGGCCTCAACAGAAAGGCCAAAGCAGAGAGGGATGACTGTTATCGCTGTAGACAGCTAGGACATCGTGCAGTTGACTGCCAGCAGAAGGGCCAGCCTTAAAGTTCAGCACTTGTGTAGTCACAGGCGAGGGACCCACTTATCTATTTTGGGTGTGGTCAGTCCGGGCATATTCATAGTTCATGTCCCAGAGAGGGAAATGTTCAGGGCGCGACAGGAGCATCAGTTGGTTCATCTGTACAGAGGCGACAGGCTCCGCAGTAGCCTAGGGCTCAGACATCTAGGTTTGCGAAGCGAGGTGCTTCAGCTCAGTCGGTGAGGCAGCTATCGACTCAGGGTTATGGTGGGCAGACCAGACAGCCGCAGGCCAGGGCTTATCTTCTCGCTGATCCCAGTACTTCTAGGGAACTAGTTAGACCTGATGCTGCAGCTGCTCCAGCCATGATCAGAGGTACTTTTCAAGTTTTTAGATCATGGGCCAGTGTTCTCACTGACCCAAGAGCATCAAATTCTTTTATCTCTTCTGCTTTTGCATCTGCATTGGAGTTGAAGGTAGACCCGTTGGGTAGTACATTGAGCGTAGAGACCCCAGTCAGTGGGAGGGTGATGTTGAGTAGAGTTTGCAGGTCCTGTGAGTTAGGAATCACCGATCGTTGTTTAGTGTTTGATTTTATCATTCTAGACATGACCACGTTTGACGTCATCCAAGGGGTGAACTGGATGCCTACCTACCGTGCTTTTATAGATTGTGAGCGATGGAGGGTATCGATCTGTACACCGGAGGGTGACTACTTTTTCTTGGTGGGTGATTGGGATGAGGGCTTGAGGTCTATACTCGATGACACTCGGGTTCGAGGAGATTTGGGTTGTCTCTTTTCTGCGCTCAGGTTGGATGAGTCAGTTGGGGTTCGAGGAGTGTTACCCCTGGTGGTGTGCAATTATTCGGATGTCTTTCCTGATGATCTGATTGAGTTTCCACCGAGCCGAGATGTGGAGTTCTCCATTGATCTTGTTCCAGGAGCTGCTCCTATCTCTATTCCATCATATCACTTTGCATCGGCTGAGTTACGAGAACTCAAGGTGCAGTTGCAAGAGTTGCTTGACAAGGGGTTTGTACGCCTGAGTACGTCACCATGGCGAGCTCCAGTGCTTTTTGTAAAGAATAAGGATGGTTCGTTGAGGTTGTATATAGACTACAGGAAGTTGAACCAGGTAACGGTGAAGAACAAATATCTGATGCCGAGGATTGATGACTTGTTTGATCAGTTGAAGGGGTCCCGCTACTTTTCGAAGATTGACTTGAGGTTAGGGTATCATCAGCTAAGGATTAGGGACGAGGACATAGCGAAGACCGCCTTTCGGACTCGTTATAGTTACTACAAGGTTCTGGTGATGCCGTTCGGTCTGACGAACGCTCCAGCTGCATTTATGGGTCTGATGAACCGTATCTTCCATCCTTATCTGGACAGTTTCGTAGTCGTGTTCGTGGATGAAATTCTGGTTTATTCACCCACGAGGGAGATACACGAGGAGCTTCTGCATATTTTCCTACAGCTTTTGAGAGAGGACTCTTCTTGTATGCAAAGTTCGAGAAGTATGAGTTCTGGATGACAGAGGTGAGATTCCTTAGACACGTGGTGTCGAAGGATGGAGTATCAGTGGACTCGTCGACGATTGATGCAGTGACAAATTAGCAGCGACCGAAGAACATTTTTGAGATCCGCAGTTTTCTTGGTCTAGTGGGTTACTATCGGCGGTTCATGAAGGACTTCTCTAGGCTTGCAGCACCGATGAAGCATTTGACGCGGAAGGGAGTCACGTTTGTGTGGAGCGAGTCCAGTGAGTCATCTTTCCAGGAGCTGAAGAGGAGACTGACCAGTGCACCAGTGCTGATTATTCCTGAGCAAGGTTTAGGTTACATAGTGTACTACGACGCTTCACATGAGGGTTTGGGTTGCGTTTTGATGTAGGAAGGCAAGGTTGTAGCTTATGGATCCCGACAGTTGAAGACACATGAGAGGAACTACCTAACACATGATCTGGAGTTAGCAGCCGGGGTCTTTGCTTTGAAGACATGGCGTCACTATCTTTATAGTGAGCGTTTCGAGGTCTTCTCTGATCACAAGAGCCTAAAGTACTTGTTTGCACAGAAGGACTTAAATCTTCGCCAGCGAAGATGGATGGAGCTGTTGGAGGACTACGACTTTGAGTTGCAGTACCATCTGGGTAAGGCAAATGTCGTAGCTGATGCGCTTAGGAGGAGATACCATGGTTCGTTAGCTTCTGTGGCTATACGGGAATGGGATATGTTGGGAGATGTTGGAGAGTTTGATCTATGTCTCAGGGAGACAGAGGGAGGTGCGACCTTGTATTCAGTAGCTTCATTGCCTGCGTTGGTTGGACACGTGTTAGAGGCTCAGAGGATAGATCAGGAAGCTCAGATGATACGTGACCACATTGCCAATGGAACAGACATAGCAGGATGGATGATGGGTTCAGATTAGAGTTTGGGGTTGTCAGGGCAATTGTTTGTTCCAGAGGCGTGCCGTGCTGAGGTGCTACATGAGTTTCATCACTCACGTCTTGTAGTGCATCCTGGAGGCACGAAGATGTAGCACGATCTACGCCATCACTTCTATTGGACGGGAATGAAGAAGGATGTGCTCCGATTCATTTCTCGATGCTTTACTTGTCAGCAAGTAAAGGTGGAGCACCAGAGACCAGCAGGATTGTTACAACCATTGCTTATCTCTGAGTCAAAGTGGGACAATATCACTATAAATTTTGTATCAGGACTTCCACGCTCGCCGAAGGGACATGATGCTGTTTAGGTTATAGTGGATAGATTAACGAAGTCTGCACATTTTCTTCCCATTTGTGTGAAGGATTCAGTGGGCCGACTTAGCAGATTGTACATTCAGTAGATAGTTCGACTACACGGAGTACCTGTGACTATCGTTTCTGATCGAGACCCGCGCTTTACATCGCGCTTTTGGCAGAGTCTTCAGGTGGCTTTGGGGACGAGCTTGACTTTTAGTACAACATTTCATCCTCAGACCGACGGTCAGTCTCAAAGGACCATCCAAATTTTGGAGGACATGTTGAGAGCCTGTGTGCTTAATTTTTGGGGTTCTTGGGAGGATCATCTATCTTTGGCATAGTTTGCATACAACAATAGTTTCCAGTCCAGTATTGGAATGGCACCGTATGAGGCCCTATATGGTAGGCCGTGTAGATTGCCTGTTTGTTGGACAGGGGTGGGAGAGACTGCTATTTTGGGACCCGATCTAGTGCGGGAAACAACAGAGATGATTGTAGTGATTTGTCAGCGCCTAGTGACAGCACAGAGTCCCTAGAAGAGTTATGTTGATCGGAGGAGGAGACCGTTAGAGCTTGCTGTGGGGGATCATGGGTTTCTGAAGGTCTCGCCACGCAGAGGGTTGATGAGATTTGGTCGTAGACAGAAGCTATCACCGTGTTTTATTGGACCATTTGAGATCCTGGAAAGGATTGGGGTGGTAACATACTGTCTGGCTTTGCTACCTCAGTTAGCATCGGTACATAATGTGTTTCACCTTTCCATGCTTCGGAGGTATGAGTCGGATCCCTCATATGTTCTAGACTGGACTGAGCTGAGAGTTGCTGAGGATGTCACATATGGGGAGCGCCTGGTGAAGATTCTGGATAGAAAGGAGCTGGTGTTGCGGGGAAGAACGATTGTGTATGTCAAGGTTCTTTGGCTTCATCACGGGGTTAAAGAAGCGAAATGGGAGCTAACCCTTGGAGTTGAGTCTCAAGTTTAAATGTTTGTGGGTGTTGGGTTTTCAAAGGGTGTTCTTGAAAACGGTGGAAATTGTGGTTTTATGAAAAATCTCAACAAATCATGTTTTGGAGGTTTGGAGCTAATCCTTGGAGTTGAGTTTCAGGTTTAAACGTTTTGTTGAAAATGAGAAAAAATATTTTGAAAATATTTTCTTTTTGATCTCCATGTTGATGGATGGATATATATATACATGTTTAATGCATATTGTGAAATGTTTTCAGTATTGAGATGATTATTTAGATGTACCGGGATGACGTGTACGTGGCACGAGTTGCCCTAGGTGTAAGTCTGAAAATGTGCGCAGCGTAGGTGCTCTGTACCTTCGGGTTAGTCCCCGTAAATTGAGTTAGTTGGGTGCTTTGTACCCTCGGGTGGTCGCCTGTAAATTATGCATTCGTTGTGGTGGCTCCGTATAGAACTTGCATTTACCTAGCAGGCCTTAAGTGGTTCAGGACTATGGTAAAGGGGCAGGAGTCTGTAGTTGCTACCTCTGTCCCCTTGTGATGGATTCGGTACATAGGATTAAATCATCTTTTCTGCGATGGTACATTCCGCGAGGGAACAATGTTTTTGATTATTGTTTTTCCTTAACTGTGGTTGATTATTTGCATTAGTTGCAATACCTAGTTTGAAGGATGAAAACATGGGTTTTATGAAATAAAACCATTTTGGGAGACTTACGTAGTTTGATCGAAAAACTTGGGGTTTGTAGAAAACCATTTTGGGTTCTATGGTTGAGTTTAGCTCCCACTCTATGTGATTGCATATTTCCCTGCTTTATAACTTATTATCTGTTTCTATTGGGCTTCGGCTCACGGGTGGAATTTTTTGTAAAAATATTTTCAGGTGATGATGTGGTTGAGGAGTAGCTTTGGTGGTGCCTGCGGTGACATAAGAGTTTTATAGTTTTTCTTTTTGGTATGCCTGTTCCTGAAGGCAGGTTGTGTACGCCGTAAGGCGATATATTGTATGCATGTTGGAACTGTATGTCCTTTATTTATGAGAGACATCTTTTGTTGGGAATTCTATTGGTTTTAACAGGCTGTTTGAATATATGAAAACTTGTATTTTCATAAATATTGGTGTTCGGTCGATTTTCACGTGACCCCAGGGTTTTGGGGCGTGACAACTTGGTATCAAAGCTCTGCGTTCGAATACCTAAGGGCCATGGGAAAAAGGGTTTATCACCTGGTGAGGTTGATTGTGTATGCTTGCTTGCTTGTGTTTAAACGTTGTTTTATAACATGTTGATAGCTTTCTGAGCATGATAGTCGTGTATATGTGGGTATGGAGGTTGAATCTCATGATTGATGAGTCTTGCCTTAGGGCGTTTGGAATAACATATTTTGAATCCAAGTTAGAAACGCGTTTGGCCGATGTGTTTTCTACTAAGGAATCTAAAAATGTTATTAAAATTGACAAGTCTGTCTTGTTAGTTCCCCTCGGTATGTGAGATTTGTTTAACATAATCTTATATGGCTACGTGATAGCATGATTATGTGTTTCTATTACGTAGTAACATGTTGTAGGAAAGCTTATCATGTTTATATTGCTTCCGATGGTATTATGTTCACGCAGGGAGTGTGGAGACTGGGTCGTGGCCAAGGACGTGCCTATGCTCAGGTTCCGTAAGAAGGGAACATTCCTGCCCCACAGGAACAAGTGGGTGGTGCTGATATTGGTGGCGTTGATGTCGTCCAGGAGATGTTGGCTACTATGTGAGCTATGGCAGAAGCGACCAGGGCTAGTGTGTGGGTTCCTGAGCCAAGGGCTTCTGTGGCCATGAAAGAGTTTTGGCGGTTGGATCCTCTAACCTTTTCTGGGGAACCAGACCCAAAGGTGGCTGCTGAGTGGTTAAAAGTTACCATGTCAATCTTAGATGCTCTGGATATCGATGAGAATGCTCTGCGCGTAAAGTTGGCGGCGTTCCAACGGCGAGAAGATGCTAGAGAGTGGTGGAAGTTCGCCAAGACCACTTTGGATGACACGTGGGCTGCTTTCACGAGGGTCTTCTTGAAGAAGTATTTCCCGAGATCTTCAAGAGATACTTATCGAGAGGAGTTCCTCTCCCTTGTTCAAGGGAATCTGTCTGTGGTCCAGTATGAGGCCAAGTTCGCGAATCTGTCGCGATTTGCACCAGAGATGGTATCGACTGAGGAGTTGTGCACTCAGAGGTTTGAGAGGGGACTCCGACCAGCTATCAAGGATAGGGTTGCAGCTCTGGATGTGGAGGTGTATATCAAGCTGGTGGAAGCAGCTATCCGGGTAGAGAACTCGTTGGCTGATAGCCGCAGGGTCAGAGACGGTAAGAACCAGTAGGACAGTGGAGATACACAGTCTCAAGGGCGCAGGAATAAGCTCCGAAGGTCGTCTGGACCTAGTTCTCATTTTACTGGATCGTATCGGTCGCAGTCGTCTGCACCTATACTTTCAGTGGCCTCGATAGGCAGGCCAGAGCGGAGAGGGATGATCTTTTATTGCTGTGGACAGCCAGGACATCGTGCAGTTGAGTGCCAGAAGAAGGGCCAGGCTTAGAGTTCAGCGCCTGTCCAGTCACTGGCGAGGGACCCACCTATCTGTTTTGGGTGTGGTCTGTCCGAGCATATTCGCAGATCATGTCCCAGCGAAGGAAATGTTTAGGGTGCGACAGAAGCGTCAGTTGCTTCATCTGTATAGAGGCCACAGGCTCCGCAGCAGCCTAGGGCTCAGACATCTAGGTTTGCGGAAGGAGGTGCTTCGGGTCAGTCGGTGAGGCAACCATCGACTCAAGGTTATGGTGGGCAGACCAGACTGCCGCAGGCCAGGGCTTATGTTTTCGCTGATCCCAGTACTTCTAGGGCACTAGTTGGACCTGATGCTGCAGCTGCTCCAGCCATGATCACAAGTACTCTTCAAGTTTTTAAATCATGGGCTAGTGTTCTCATTGACACAGGAGCATCACATTCTTTTATCTCTTCTGCTTTTGCATTTGCATTGGGGTTGAAGGTAGACCCGTTGGGTAGTACATTGAGCGTAGAGACCCCAGTCAGCGGGAGGGTGATGTTGAGTAGAGTTTGCAAGTCCTATGATTTAGGAGTCGCCGGTCGTTGTTTAGTGTTTGATTTTATCATTATAGACATGACCACGTTTGACGTCATCCTAGAGATGGACTGGCTAACTACCTACCGTGCTTTTATAGATTGTGAGTAATGGAGGGTGTCGATCTGTATATCGGAGGGTGACTGCTTTTTCTTAGTGGGTGATCAGGATGAGGGTTTGAGGTCTATGCCCGATGCCACTCGGGTTCGAGGAGATTTGAGTTTTCTCTTTTTTGCGCTCCGGTTGGATGAGGCAGTTAGGGTTCGAGGAGTGTTACCCCCGGTGGTGTGCGATTATTCGGATGTCTTTCCTGACGATCTGATTAAGTTACCACCGAGCCGAGATGTGGAGTTCTCCATTGATCTTGTTCTGGGAGCTGCTCCTATCTTTATGCCATCATATCGCTTTGCACTAGCTGAGTTGCGAGAACTCAAGGTGCAGTTGCAGGAGTTGCTTGACAAGGGGTTTGTACGCCCGAGTACGTCGCTGTGGGCAGCTCCAGCGCTTTTTGCAAAGAAGAAGGATGGTTCGTTGAGGTTGTATATAGACTACAGGAAGTTGAACCAGGTAACGGTGAAGAACAAATATCCGATGCCAAGGATTGACGACTTGTTTGATCAGTTAAAGGGGTCCCGCTACTTTTCGAAGATTGACTTGAGGTTAGGGTATTATCAACTAAGGATTAGGGACAAGGACATAGCGAAGATCGCCTTTCAGATTCGTTATGGTCACTATGAGTTTCTGGTGATGCCATTCGGTCTGACGAACGGTCCAGCTACATTTATGAGTCTGATGAATCGTATCTTCCACCCTTATCTGGACAGTTTCGTAGTCGTGTTCGTGGATGACATTCTGGTTTATTCACCCACGAGGGAGATACACGAGGAGCATCTGCATGTTGTCCTACAGCTTCTGAGAGAACACCTGGTGAGTTCTGGATGACAGAGGTGAGATTCCTTGGACACGTGGTGTCAAAGGATGGGGTATCAGTGGACTCGTCGAAGACTGATGCAGTGACAGATTGGTTGTGACCGAAGAACATTTTTGAGATCCACAGTTTTCTTGGTCTAGCGGGTTTACTATTGGCGGTTCGTGAAGGGCTTCTCTAGGCTTGCAGCACCGATGATGCGTTTGACGCGGAAGGGAGTCACATTTGTGTGGAGCGAGTCCTGTGAGTCAGCTTTCCAGGAGCTAAAGAGGAGACTGGCCAGTGCACCAGTGCTGATTATTCCTGAGTGAGGTTTGGGTTACATAGTGTGCTGCGATGCTTCACATGTGGGTTTGGGTTGTGTTCTGATGCAGAAAGGCAAAGTTGTAGCTTATGGATCCCGAAAGTTGAAGACACGTGAGAGAAACTACCCGACACAAGATCTGGAGTTGGCAGCCGTGGTCTTTGCTTTGAAGACACGGCGTCACTAACTTTATGGTGAGCGTTTCGAGGTCTTCTTTGATCACAAGAGCCTAAAGTACATATTTTCACAGAAGGACTTGAATCTTCGCCAGCGATGTTGGATGGAGCTGTTGGAGGACTACGCCTTTGAGTTGTAGTACCATCCGAGTAAGGCAAATGTCGTAGCTGATGCGCTTAGCAGGAGATCTCTTGGTTCGTTAGCTTCTGTGGCTATATAAGAATGGGACATGCTGGGAGATGTTGGGGAGTTTGATATACGTCTCGGGGAGACAGAGGGAGGCGCGACCTTGTATTCAGTAGCTTCACAGCCCGCATTGGTTGCACGCGTGTTAGAGGCTCAGAGGACAGATCAAGAAGCTCAGATGATACGGGACCGCATTGCCAATGGAACAGACATAGCAGGATGGATGATGGGTTCATATCAGAGTTTGAGGTTGTCAGGGCGATTGTTTCTGCCATAGGCGTCCCGTGATGAGGTGCTACATGAGTTTCATCACTCACGTCTTGTAGTGCATCCTGGAGGCACAAAGATGTACCACGATCTACGCCGGCAGTTCTATTGGACAAAAATAAAGAAGGATGTGCTCCGATTCATTTCTTGATGCTTTACTGGTCAACAAGTAAAGGTGGAGCACCAGAGACCAGCAGGATTGTCACAGCCATTGCCTATCTCTGAGTGAAAGTGGAAAAATATCACTATGAATTTTGTATCAGGACTTCCACGCTTGCCGAAGGGACATGATGCCGTTTAGGTTATAGTGGATAGATTGACGAAGTTTGCACATTTTATTCCCATTCGTGTGAAGGATTCAGTGGACCGACTTAGCAGATTGTACATTCAGGAGATAGTTTGACTACACGGAGTACCTGTGACTATCGTTTTTGATCGAGACTCGCGCTTTACATCGCGCTTTTGGCAGAGTCTTCAGGTGGCTTTGGGGACGAGCTTGACTTTTAGTACAGCTTTTCATGCTCAAGCCGACGATCAGTCTGAGAGGACCATCCAGATTTTGGAGGACATGTTGAGAGCCTATGTGCTTGATTTTCGGGGTTCTTGGGAGGATCATCTATCTTTGGCAGAGTTTGCATACAACAACAGTTACCAGTCCAGTATTGGAATGGCACCGTATCAGGCTCTGTATCGTAGGCCGTGTAGATTGCCTGTTTGTTGGACAGAGGTGGGATAGATTGTTGTTTTGGGACCCGATCTAGTGTGGGAAACAACAGAGAAGATTATAGTGATTCGTCAGCGCCTAGTGACAGCACAGAGTTGCTAGAAGTGTTATACTGATCGGAGGAGGAGACCGTTATAGTTTGCCGTGGGGGATCATGTGTTTCTGAAGGTCTCTCCACGTAGAGGGTTGATGAGATTTGGTCGTAGAGGGAAGCTATCACCGCGTTTTATTGGACCATTTGAGATCCTGAAAAGGATTGGAGTGGTAGCATACCGTCTGGCTTTACCACCTCAGTTAGCGTTGGTACATAACGTGTTTCACATTTCCGTGCTTTGGCGTTTTTCAATGCTTTTTACCTTAACGTGTGTATATATATTTTGATATATGTTTTGGTAAAACTGAGCTTACGGGGTTGCTTCCCAGGGTTGTAGGGAGTTTTTGTGCGAATTTCAAAAATTCAAAAAAAAGATATTTTGGAGTTCTATAAATATCTGATGCTACATATTTTCAAAACTTAGCGATCAAGTTTCTCTTTTTTTCTCCCTACCTTCTCCCTAACTTCTCGGGGGCCCGGGGCTCGATTTTTAACGATCCAACAGCGGATCCTTGCTTTTGGTTTCGTGGTCTACGCATCCATCCGGACGAAATTTGATTTTGACGAAGCTTGAATTTGCACGTAGATCGAGGCATCGGGTTTTTGATCCAACGAGGTAGGATTCTAGATTCTACTACTGTATAAGGGTGATATATGTAATTATATGTTGTTTCACCGTGTAAAAATGCATGAAAAGTTGGTTTATGGGTGTTTGAAAGTTTTAGGGCATAGAACACTCAAGAACAGAATTTTCTGGGTTCTTTTCGGATTGTAGCTCGCTCGATCGCCCGAAGTCCGCTCGAGCGGACTAGCTGCGCATGGTTCCTTTGTTTTGATGTTATCTCCCTCATTCGAACACAGAATTAGGTCATTCTTGTACTCAAATTGAAGCCTCAGAAGTCTTCTTTCCAATGACACCTCTCTCACAATAAAATTCTTTTTGCAGAAAAAGTTATGATGAAAATAGTGAGGGTATGTCAAAGTTTCTTAACCATTTTTCACCCATTTTTTTGCCAAATGTCATGTTTTCTGTTTAAACCTTGTTTGTTTGGGTAAAAAGCATGTTTTACGCTTTTCCTGGTTTATTACATGATATGACTTGTGGGTGTAGGGTTTTCAAATGGTGTTCTTGAAAATGGTGGAAATGGTGATTTTATGAAAAATCTCGACAAATCATGTTTTGGAGGTTTAGAGCTAAGCCTTGGAGTTGAGTCTCAGGTTTTTAAACATTTTGTTGAAAATGAGAAAAAATATTTTGAAAATATTTTCTTTTTGATCTCCATGTTGATGGATGGATCTATATATACATGTTTAATGCATATTGTGAAATGTTTTCAGTATTGAGATGATTATTTAGATGTACCGGGATGACGTGTATGTGGCACGAGTTTCCCTCGATGTAAGTCCGAAAACGTGCGCAGCGTAGGTGCTCTGTACCTTCGGGTTAGTCCCCGTAAATTGAGTTGGTTGGGTGCTTTGTGCCCTCGGGTTGTCGCCCGTAAATTAATCATTCGTTGGGGTGGCTCCGTATAGAACTTGCATTTACCTAGCAGGTCTTAAGTGGTTCAGGACTATGGTAAAGGGGCAGGAGTCTGTAGTTGCTACCTCCGTCCCCTTGTGATGGATTCGGTACATAGGATTAAATCATCTTTTCCACGATGGTACATTCTGCGAGAGAACAATATTTTTTATTACTGTTTTTCCTTAACTATGGTTGATTATTTGCATTAGTTGTCATACCTGGTTTGAAGGATGAAAATATGGATTTTATGAAATAAAACCATTTTGGGGGACTTGTGTAGTCTGATGGGAAAACTTGGGGTTTGTGGAAAATCGTTTTGGGTTCTGTGGTTGAGTTTAGCTCCCACTCTATATGATTGCATGTTTCCCTACTTTACAGCTTATCATCTATTTCTATTGGGCTTCGGCTCACGGGTTGGATTTTCTGTAAAAATATTTTCAGGTGATGATGTGGTTGAGGAGTAGCTTTGGTGGTGCCTGCGGTGACAGAAGACTTTTATAGTTTTTCTTTTTGGTATGCATGTTCCTGAAGGCAGGTTGTGTACGCCATAAGGCGATATATTGTATGCATGTTGGAACTGTATGTCCTTTATTTATGAGAGATATCTTTTATTGTGTATTCTATTGGTTTCAACTGGCGGTTTGAATATATGAAAACTTGTATTTTCATAAAAACTGGTGTTCGGTAGATTTTCACATGACCCCGGGGTTTTGGGGCGTAGCAACTTGGTATCAGAGCTCTGGGTTCGAATACCTAAAAGCCATGGAAAAAAGGGTTTATCACCTGGCGAGGTTGATTGTGTATGCTTGCTTGCATGTGTTTAAACGTTGTTTTATAACATGTTGATAGCTTTCTAAGCATGATAGTCGTGTTATATGTGGGTATGAAGGTTGAATCTAATGATTGATGAGTCTTACCTTAAGGCATTTGGAATAACATATTTGGAAGCCAAGTTAGAAATGCGTTTGGCCGATGTATTTTCAAGTGGGGAATCTAAATAGGTTATCCAAATTGACGAGTCTGTCTTGTTAGTTCCCCTCGGTACGTGAGATGTGTTTAACATGATCTTATGTGGCTACGTGATAGCATGATTATGTGTTTCTGTTACGTAGTAACACGTTGTAGGAAAGCTTATCATGTTTATATTCCTTCCTATTGTATTATGTTCACGCAGGGAGTGTGGAGACGGGGTCGTGGCCGATGCCGTGGCTGAGGACGTGCCTATGCTCAGGTTCCGTAAGAATGGAACGTTCCTGCCCCACAGGAACAAGTGGGTGGTGCTGATATTGGTGGCGTTGATGTCGTCCAGGAGATGTTGGATACTATGCGAGCTATAGCAGAAGCGACCAGGGCTAGTGTGCGGGTTCCTGAGCCAAGGGCTTCTGTGGCCATGAGGGAGTTTCGGCAGTTGGATCCTCCAACCTTTTCTGGGGAACCAGACCCAAAGGTGGCTGCTGAGTGGTTAAAAGTGACCACGTTAATCTTTGATACTCTGGATATCGATGAGGATGCTACGCGCGTATATTTGGCGGCGTTCCAACTGCAGGAAGATGCTAGAGAGTGGTGGAAGTTCACCAAGACCATTGTGGATGACACGTGGGCTGCTTTCACAAGGGTCTTCTTATAGAAGTATTTCTTGATATCTTCGAGAGATACTTATCGGGAGGAGTTCCTCTCCCTTGTTCAGGGGAATCTGTACGTGGTCCAGTATGAGGCCAAGTTCGCGAATCTATCGCGATTTGCACCAGAGATGGCATCGACTGAGGAGTTACATTCTCAGAGGTTTGAGAGGGCACTCCGACCAGCTATCAAGGATATGGTTACAGCTCTGGATGTGGAGGTGTATATCAAGATGGTGGAAGCAGCTATCCGGGTAGAGAACTCGGTGGCAGATAGCTGCAGGGTCAGAGAGGGTAAGAACCAACAGGGCAGTGGAGATACACAGTCTCAGGAGTGCAGAAATAAGCGCCGGAGGTCGTCTGAACCTAGTTCTCATTTTACCAGATCGTATCAGCCGCAGTCGTCTGCACCTACACTTTCAGTGGCCTCGACAGGAAGGCCAGTGCAGAGAGGGATGATCTGTTATCGCTGTGGCTAGCCGGGACATCGTGCAGTTGAGTGCCAGCAGAAGGGCCAGGATCAAAGTTCAGCGCATGTCCAGTCACAGGCGAGGGACCCCCTTATCTATTTTGGGTGTGGTCAGTCCGGGCATATTCGCAGACCATGTCCTAGAGAGGAAAATGTTCAGGGCGCGACAGAAGCGTCATTTGCTTCATCTGTACAGAGGCGACTGGCTCCACAGTAGCCGAGGGCTCAAACATCTAGGTTTGTGGAAGGAGGTGCTTCGGCTCAGTCGGTGAGGCAGCCATCGACTCAGGATTATGGTGGACAGACCACACTGTCACAGGCCACGGCATATGTTCTTGTTGATCACAGTACTTCTAGGGCACTAGTTGGACCTGATGTTATAGATGCTCTAGCCATGATCAGAGGTACTCTTCTAGTTTTTAGATCATGGGCCAGTGTTCTCATTGACACAGGAGCATCACATTCTTTTATCTTTTCTGCTTTTGCATCTGCATTGGGGTTGAAGGTAGACCCGTTGGGTAGTACATTGAGCGTAGAGACCCCAATTAGCGGGAGGGTGATGTTGAGTAGAGTTTGTAGGTCCTGTGAGTTAGGAGTCATCGGTCGTTGTTTAGTGTTTGATTTTATCATTTTAGACGTGACCATGTTTGACGTTATCCTAGGGATGGATTGGCTGACTACCTACCGTGCTTTTATAGATTGTGAGCGACGGAGGGTGTTGATCTATACACCAGAGGGTGACTGCTTTTTCTTGGTGGTGATCGGGATGAGGGCTTGAGGTCTATGGCCGATGCCACTCGGGTTCGAGGAAATTTGGGTTTTCTCTTTTCTGTGCTCAGGTTGGATGAGCCAATTGGGGTTCGAGGAGTGTTACCCCCAGTGGTGTGCGATTATTCAAACGTCTTTCCTGACGATTTGTTTGAGTTGCCACCGAGCAGAGATGTGGAGTTCTCCATTGATCTTGTTTCGGGAGCTGCTCCTATCTCTATGCCATCATATCGCTTTGCACCGGCTGAGTTACGAGAACTCAAGGTGCAATTGCAAGAGTTGCTTGACAAGGGGTTTGTACGCCGGAGTACGTCGTCGTGGGGAGCTCCATTGCTTTTTGCAAAGAAGAAGGATGGTTCATTGAGGTTGTATATAGACTACAGGAAGTTGAACCAAGTTACGGTGAAGAACAAATATCCGATGCCGAGGATTGACGACTTATTCGATCAGTTGAAGGGGTCCTTCTTCATTTCGAAGATTGACTTGAGGTCAGGGTATCATCAGCTAAGGATTAGGGACGAGGACATAGCGAGGACTGCCTTTTGGACTCATTATGGTCACCACGAGTTTCTGGTGATGCCGTTCGATCTGACGAACGCTTTAGCTACATTTATGGGTCTGATGAACCGTATCTTCTAGCCTTATCTGGATAGTTTCGTAGTCATGTTCGTGGATGACATTCTGGTTTATTCACCCACGAGGGAGATACACGAGGAGCATTTGCATGTTATTCTACAGCTTTTGACAGAACACCGCTTGTATGCGAAGTTCGAGATGTGTAAGTTCTGGATGACAAAGGTGAGATTCCTTCGACCCGTGGTGTCAAAGGATGGGGTATCAGTGGACTCGTCGAAGACTAATGCTGTAACAGATTGGCAGCGACCGAAGAATGTTTTTGAGATTCGTTGTTTTTTGGGTCTAGCGGGTTACTATCGGTGGTTCGTGAAGGACTTCTTTAGGCTTGCAGCACCAATGATGCATTTGACGTGAAAGGGAGCCACCTTTGTGCGGAGCGAGTCCTGTGAGTCAGCTTTCCAGGAGCTGAAGGGGAGACTGACCAGTGCACCAGTGCTGATTATTCCTGAATGAGGTTTAGGTTACATAGTGTACTACGACGCTTCACATGAGGGTTTGGGTTGCGTTCTGATGCAGGAAGGCAAGGTTGTAGCTTTGGATCCCGTCAGTTGAAGACATATGAGAGGAACTACCCGACACATGATCTGGAGTTGGCAATCGTGGTCTTTGCTTTGAAGACATGGCGTCACTATCTTTATGGTGATCGTTTCAAGGTCTTCTCTAATCACAAGAGGCTAAAGTACTTGTTTTCACAGAAGGACTTGAATCTTCGCCAGCGAAGATGGATGGAGCTGTTGGAGGACTACAACTTTGAGTTGCAGTACCATCCGGGTAAGGAAAATGTCGTAGCTGATGCGCATAGCAGGAGATCTCATGGTTCGTTAGCTTCTGTGGCTATACGAGAATGGGACATGTTGGGAGATGTTGAGGAGTTTGATCTACGTCTTGGGGAAACAAAGCGAGGTGCGACCTTGTATTCAGTAACTTCACAGCTTGCATTGGTTGCACACGTGTTAGAGGCTCAGATGATACGGGACCACATTGCCAATGGGACAGACACAACATGATGGATGATGGGTTTAGATCAGAGTTTGAGGTTGTCAAGGCGATTGTTTGCGCCAGAGGCGTGCCATGCTGAGGTGCTACATAAGTTTCATCACTCATGTCTTGTAGTGCATCTTGGAGGCACAAAGATGTACCATGATCCACACCGTCAGTTCTATTGGACAGGAATGAAGAAGGATGTGCTTCGATTCGTTTCTCGATGCTTTACTTGTCATCAAGTAAAGGTGGAGCACCATAGACCAGCGGGATTGTTACTGCCATTGCCTATCTCCGAGTGGAAGTGAGAGAATATCACTATGGATTTTGTATCAGCACTTCCATGCTCCCCGAAGGGACATGATGCTGTTTGGGTTATAGCGGATAGATTAACGAAGTCTGCACATTTTCTTCCCATTCGTGTGAAGGATTCAGTGGACCGACTGAGCAGATTGTACATTCAGGAGATAGTTCGACTACACAGAGTACCTGTGACTATCGTTTCTGATCGAGACCCGTGCTTTACATAGCACTTTTGGCAGAGTCTTCAGGTGGATTTGGGGACGAGCTTGACTTTTAGTACAGCTTTTCATCCTCAGACTGACGGTCAGTCTCAGAGGACCATCCAAATTTTGGAGGACATGTTGAGAGCCTGTGTGCTTGATTTTTGGGATTCTTGGGAGGATCATCTATCTTTGGCAGAGTTTGCATACAACAACAGTTACCAATCCAGTATTGGAATGGCACCGTATGAGGCTCTGTATGGTAGGCCGTATAGATCGCCTATTTGTTGGACAGAGGTGGGAGAGACTTATGTTTTGGGACCCGATCTAGTGCGGGAAACTACAGAGAAGATTGTAGTGATTCGTCAGCGCCTAGTGACAGCACAGAGTCACCAGAAGAGTTATGCTGATCGGAGGAGGAGACCATTAGAGTTTACCGTAGGGGATCATGTGTTTCTGAAGGTCTCGCCACGTAGAGCGTTTATGAGATTTGGTCGTAGCGGGAAGCTATCACCGCGTTTTATTGGACCATTTGAGATCTTAGAAAGGATTGAGGTGATAGCATACCGTCTGCTTTGCCACCTCAGTTAGCATCGGTACATAAAGTGTTTCACGTTTCCGTACTTCGGAGGTATGAGCTGGATCCCTCACATGTTCTAGATTGGACTGAGCTGAGAGTTGCTGAGGATGTCACGTATGAGGAGCGCCCGGTGAAGATTCTGGATAGAAAGGAGCACGTGTTACGGGGAAGAATAATTGTGTATGTCAAGGTTTTGTGGCTTCATCACGGGGTTGAAGAAGCGACATGGGAGCTTGAATCTGGGGTTCATGAGAGATACCCGGAGTTGTTCACCTCGTGACCTTGTAGGGAATTTCGGGGGTAAAATTTCTTAAGTGGAGAGAGTTGTAAGACCCGGACCCGTGTTATTTTACGATATATATATGTTGTCATGTCCTTTTCATGATATGTATATCCTTGTTGCATGGTTTATGTTTTAAGTCGTTGAACAGCATGTTTTGTATAGGTGTTGTACGTGTTTTGCAAGCGAGAGTTTGGCTTAGTTTCTAAGTTCGGTTTTCTCCCAGCGTTGACCGCTCGAGCGGTAGTCGTGCGCTCGAGCGGGCTGGAGGCAGAGTGTTGGGTCGGTTGGTGACCACTCGAGCGGTGGTAGAGTGCTCGAGCGTTGGTGGGGCAGAGATGTATATTGGGCATTTTTCAATGCTTTTTACCTTAACGTGTGTATATATGTTTTGATACATGTTTTGGTAAAACTGAGCTTACAGGGTTTCTTCCCGGGGTTGTAGGGAGTTTCTGTGCGAATTTCAAAATTAAAAAAAAAAGATATTTTGGAATCCTATAAATATCTGGCGTTAGATATTTTTAAAACTTAGCGACCAAGTTTCTCTTTTTTCTTCCTACCTTCTCTCTAACTTCTCGGGGGCCCATGGCTCAATTTTCAACGATCCAACAGCGGATCCTTGCTATTGGCTTCGTGGTCTACGCATCCATCTGAACTAAATTTGATCTTGACAAAGCACAGAGTTGCACATAGATCGAGGCGTCAAGTTTTTGGCCCAACGAGGTAGGATTCTAGATTCTACTAATGTATAAGGGTGATATATGTAATTATATGTTGTTTCACCGTGTAAAAATGCATGAAAAGTTGGTTTATGGGTGTTTGAAAGTTTTGGGGCTCAGAACACTCAGGAACAAAATTTTCTAGGTTCTTCTCGGGTGGTACCTCGCTCAAGCACGCGAAGTTCGCTCGAGCGGACTAGCTACGCAGGGTCATTTTGTTTTGATTCTATCTCCCTCATCTGGACATGGAATTGGGACGTTCTTGTACTCAAATTGAAGACCCAAAAGTCTTCTTTCCAATGACACCTCTCTCATAATAAAATTTTTTTTGTAGAAAAAGTTATGAACAAAATAGTAAGGGTATGTAAAAGTTTCTTAACCATTTTCACCCATTTTTGGCCAAATGTCATGTTTTATGTTTAAACCTTGTTTGTTTGGGTAAAAAGCATGTTTTACGCTTTTCTTGGTTTATTACATGATATGACTTGTGGGTGTTGGGTTTTCAAAGGGTGTTCTTGAAAACGGCGAAAATAGTGGTTTTATGAAAAATCTCGACAAATCATGTTTTGGAGGTTTGGAGCTAACCCTTGGGTTTGAGTCTCAGGTTTTTAAACGTTTTGTTGAAAACGAAAAAAATTATTTTGGAAATGTTTTCTTTTTTATCTACATGTTGATGAATGGATCTATATATACATGTTTAATGTATATTGTGAAATGTTTTCGATTTTGAGATGATTATCTAGATGTACCGGGATGAGTGTATGTGGCACGAGTTGCCCTTAGTATAAGTTCAGAAACATGCGCAGCATAGGTGCTCTGTACCTTCGGATTAGTCCCCGTAAATTGAGTTAGTTGGGTGCTCTGTACCCTCGGGTGGTCGCCCATAAATTAAGCATTCGTTGTGGTGGCTCCGTATAGAACTTGCATTTACCTAGCAAGCCTTAAGTGGTTCAGGACTATGGTAAAGGGGCAGGAGTCTGTAGTTGCTACCTCCGTCCCCTTGTGATGGATTCGGTACATAGGATTAAATCATCTTTTCTGCGATGGTACATTCCGCGAGTGAACAATGTTTTTTATTATTATTTTTCCTTAACTATGGTTGATTATTTGCATTAGTTGTCATACCTAGTTTGAAGGATGAAAATATGGGTTTTATGAAATAAAACCATTTTGGGGGACTTGTGTAGTCTGATGGGAAAACTTGGGATTTGTGAAAAATCGTTTTGGGTTCTGTGGTTGAGTTTAGCTCCCATTCTATATGATTGCATATTTTCCTGCTTTACAGCTTATTATCTGTTTCTATTGGGTTTCGGCTTACGGGTGGAATTTTCTGTAAAAACATTTTTAGATGATGATGTGGTTGAGGAGTAGCTTTGGTGGTGCCTGCGGTGACATAAGACTTTTATAGTTTTCTTTTTTGCTATGCCTGTTCCTGAAGGCATGTTGTGTATTCCATAAGGCGATATATTGTATGCATGTTGGAACTGTATGTCCCTTATTTATGAGAGATATCTTTTGTTGGGTATTCTATTGGTGTCAACATGCGGTTGGAATATATGATAACATGTATTTTCATAAAAATTGGTATTCGATGGATTTTCACGTGACCCTAGGGTTTTGGGGCACGACAACTTGGTATCAGAGCTCTGGGTTCGAATACCTAAGAGCCATAGGAAAAAGGGTTTATCACCTGGTGAGGTTGATTGTGTATGCTTTCTTGCATGTCTTTAAACTTTGTTTTATAACATGTTGATAGCTTTCTAAGCATGATAGTCGTGTATATGTGGGTATGGAGGTTGAATCTCATGATTGATGAGTCTTGCCTTAAGGCGTTTGGAATAACAGATTTGGAAGCCAAGTTAGAAACGCGTTTGGCCAACGTGTTTTCTAGCAGGGAATCTGAATAGGTTATCCAAATTGACGAGTCTGTCTTGTTAGTTCCCCTCGGTACGTGAGATGTGTTTAACATGATCTTATGTGGCTACGTGATAGCATGATTATGTGTTTCTGTTATGTAGTAACATGTTGTAGAAAAGCTTATCCTGTTTATATTGCTTCCTATAGTATTATGCCCATGCGGGGAGCGCGGGGACGGGGCCGTGGACGAGGCCGTGGCTGAGGACGTGCCTATGCTCAGGTTCCGAAAGAAGGGAACGTTTCTGCCCCACAGGAACAAGTGGGTGGTGCTAATATTGATGGCGTTGATGTTGTCTACGAGATGTTGGCTACTATGCGAGCTATGGCAGAAGCGACCAGGGCTTCTGTGGCCATGAGGGAGTTTCGGCGGTTGGATCCTCCAACCTTTTCTGGGAAACCAGACCCAAAGGTGGCTACTGAGTTGTTAGAAGTGACCACGTCAATCTTTGATACTCTGGATATCGATGAGGATGCTCTGCGCGTGAAGTTGGCGGCGTTCTAACTGCGGGAAGATGCTAGAGAGTGGTGGAAGTTCGCCAAGACCATTGTGGATGACACGTGGACTGCTTTCACGAGGGTCTTCTTGGATAAGTATTTCTTGAGATCTTCGAGAGATACTTATCGAGACGAGTTCCTCTCCCTTGTTCAGGGAAATCTGTCCGTGGTCCAGTATCAAAACAATATCATACATTTTTGCTTACATGATGTTTATATTTCTTTCAACCCGGTGCACTAAGTTTTCTCGTAAGTGAAATTTTCGTAAAGGGCAGACCACGATGGGTTTATAGTATGCAATCTTACCTTATATTTGCATAGTGATTATATTTAATAATAAAAATATTTTAAATTAATAATATTATTTCACCTTTATTGAATAAATAAAAAAAGCTTATTCTTAATATATATTAAATATTTTTATTTATCGAAAATATGTAAAAATGTATACATATGTAGAGAGAGAAAAAGAAGTTAACTGTGAGCCTCCAGCTAGGCTGAAGAAGTTTATGGTCTATCTGAAGTTCCAAACAAAATGATCAGTCTTCATTATTTTGTGGTTTGTGCTAAAAAAATATCTTGTCCTAGCTCATTTCCCAAACTCTCCCCATGGAGGACCACCACCTCATATGTCCCCTTTTACCCACCTCCATCGTTGCCTCCACAGTTGATATCACAATCACCACTGACATCGAAGTCCCCTCACCCAATTCCAAAACCATTCAGCTCCGATTGTTATCCGTCGCCATCGATGGATCCAAAGGTTTCAGAATCAACGCCGAAAACCCCGTTGCTGACTTTGCCGCCGCTGGCCGCTTATGAGACCCTGATTCGTTTTCTTTTTTGGCATTTTTCTACGTGTGTTTATTATCTTTCTTTTAGCATGTTTATATGCATTTTATACATGATCGAGTTTAGATATGCATGTGGAGTTGGTCCTCAGAGTCGCTGGGTGCTGTGATGTGAATTTCAAAAAAAAAAGAAAAAAAAAGATATTTTTTGGCAAGCCTATAAATATGTCTTTAGATATTTTCAAAACATAATCTTCTCTCTCAAGCTTTTTAAAACCCTAAAAGCTCTGTCTTCTCTCTAACTTCTCGGGGCCCCGGGGCTCAATTTTTTACCATCTGACAGTAGATGCTTAGTATTCTCGTGGTGGGCTACGCTTTCATCTGGATAGAATTTTATTTTGACGAAGTTCATTTTTGCACATGGGTCGAGACATCGAGTTTTTAACTCACTGAGATAGGATCCTAGACTCTCATGTCATATAAGGGTGCTATGTGTAATTGTATATATTTTCACTGATTAAAAATGTATGAAAATTCAATTTTTGTTTCAAAACGTTAGGTTTTGGTTCAAAACTATTTTTGGTTGATTTCGGTTGGATGGAATTGGGTTTTGAGAATTCCTTTTGAGGTTCTGTGGTAGTCGAGGGCTTGGGTATGTCCGAGGGTGTTGAAAGGAAATTTAGAGGCTTCATTTTGGGGTTGAGATAGCGGTTACCAGAGCTTGGAGTTGATTTTGGCCGAGGGTCAGTCGACTGGATCGTCTGTTGTGGGGTTCAGTAGACTGGACCGGGAGGTCAGTCGACTAACCTGTGTTTTAGGGAAATTTTGTGAAATTCCAATAGCACTTTTGGGTCGACTTGGTGGGGGTCCAATCGATTGATGTCCTGTGTGGGGGCGTTTTATTGTTTTAGTGGTTGCATTGTGGCTTTTCGGTCGATTGAATTATGGGGTTCAATCGACTGGCTCTTCTCTTGTGGCTTTTAAGTTGATGAATTATGGGGTTCTATTGACTGGATCCTTGAAGAGGGGTGTGGGTCATTTCTTGTCAGAGGTTGGACGTGTTGTGGCCTTATGGGTCGTGTGGTGGCCTCGGGAGTTGCTCGAGTTTTGTTGTCTTCCACGGGATTGACGTGCATGGTTAGATGCGGGGTGTTGGTGCACGGTTGCGTACGTGGTGGTTGGTGCATCGTTGGGTGCGGAACATGTTGGGTCCGACATTCTTTTCTAAAAAGCGGTTCGATATATGTTAACTCCGGTTAACAATGCATGTGTGTGTGCGTAGAAATTAAAAGGATGGAAAAGGGATCCTAACGATGCATCTGTGTGCGGGTATCTAAAGGACGAAAAAGAGGTCATGAAGAGGCATGTGTTGTGTGTGTTGTATGTGGTGCGTTGTGCGGGATGCATTTGTTGCATCGTGTAGGTGGCGTGTGTGAGACCTTGACCTGTTTTCTTTTTCGGCATTTTTCGACGTGTGTTTTTCGTTTTTATTTTAGCATGTTTATACGTATTTTTATACATGTTCGGGTTTAGATATGCATACGGAGTTGGTTCCTAGGGTCGTTGGGCATTCTGCATATTTAAAAAAAAAAGATATTTTCGTGGCCAATAAATATCTAGCGTTAGATATTTTCAAAATATATTTTAAAACGTACAAGCTAAGTTTTCTTTTTTTTTTTTTCTATTCCTTCTCTCAAACTTCTTGAGGGCCTGGGGCTTGATTTTTGACGATCCAACAGCTGATCCTTGTCATTGGCACGGTGGACTACGCGTTCATTCGGATAGAATTTTATTCCGGTGAAGTTCAGTTTTGCACGTGGATCGAGGCATCGAGTTTTTAACTCAACGAGGTAGGATCCAAAACTCTCATGTCTTATAAGGGTGCTGCATGTAATCGTTCGTGCTTTTACCATTTTAAAATGCACAAAATCGCTTTACGTTTCAAACGTTGGTTTTGGGGTATAAAACGGTTTCTTATCAATTTTGGTTGGATGAAATCATGTTCGGGTGTTTCTTTCGAGGTTTTGGTTTTAGGCTTGGGTGTGTGTATGTCCAAGGGTGTTGGATGGAAGTTTTTAGGCTTCGTTTTGGCGTTTCGGTGGCTGAAATAGTGGCTCGAAATCGATTTCTACTTGGGTTCAGTCGACTGGATCGAGGAGGTCAGTCGACTGACTTGTGTTTTTTGGGGGAATTTTGTGAAATTCCAGTGGCTTGTTTGGGTCGACTGGATGGGGTTCAATCGACTGGGTCTTGTGTTGGGCATTTGGGTGTTTTAGTGGTTTTGAGTGGTTGTGTGGTGGCCTCTCGATCGATTGGGTTACGAGGCTCGATCGGCTGCTCTCCTTTAGTGGTTTTTGAGTTGATTGGACTATGGGGTCCTGCCGATTGAAGTCACGGAGAGGGTGTTGGTCATTTCATGGGGGGTGTTGGTGCACAGTTGTGTGCGTGGTGGTTTGTGCATCGTTGGGTGCAGGGCGTGTGGGTCCGTTGTTTGTTTTAAGGATAGGGTTATAGTGAGAACCATTTTGTGGAAGGTTTAGTGTTGGCCTTTGGTTAGGTCGTGTTTGGTAAGTTTTTGTTTGTGTCAAGTGTGTGGCATGTGATGTCGTGACGGGTTGTGTGGCGTCATTGTGTGGAACGTCGTGATTATACGTGCTTTCGTGCTTATAAAACTATGGTTAGTTTTAATCTTACATATTGTAGGACGGATATGTGGTCCTATGTGATCTTATGCGGTTATGGTGTATCTAAGCTCTAATTTTATGTGTGCATGTGTTGCACTAGTTAAAACTCTAGTTTTAAAGTTGCATATATGGGGCGAATTTTGATCCATCGGTGAAAGTCCGTAAAGATGCATATTAGGGCCGAATTTTGGTCCTATGGTGAAAGTCCGTGAAGATATCTGTTAGCTCTGGTCAACAACGCATTAGTTGGGACAAATTTTGGTCATTCGGTGAAAGTCCGAGAAGATACATGGATTGTATGTGATGCTTTGTGGCATGGATAGAATCATTTTCTAACTATATTTTATGACTCGTGTGAGTCGTGATGTAAAACTGATTTCAGACCATTTTCATGGCTCTTATGAGTCGAAAAAGGAGTTCTTATCCTAGCATCTTATTGAATGTGATATATCTGTTGTAAGGGCTCGAGAGAGAGTTGGTGTGTATGTATATCTGTTGTGGGGCTCGTGGGAGTCTTGGCTCATAGAAGTCTATCTTTGCTGATGAAGCATTGTATTATATATATATATATATATATATATATATATATATATCATATTATTTTCTAGGCTCTAATGAGTCGTGATACAAAACTGTTATCAAAACTATTTTTTTTAGACTCTTAGGAGTTCTTGTATAAAACCTCATTTTCCGAGCATGTTTTGTTTATATTACATGCTTGTCTAGTTTCTGCTGAGCATTGGCTCATGGTGTGAAATTTGAAATATTTTTTAAGTACTGGTCACGCAGGTTTATTTGGGGTTTTGGAGAGGCAGAAGACATGTAATCTTCCTTTTTGTTCTTTTGTATCCTATATGTTATAACATGTTTTTCGGTGTTAGAAACATGTAATATAAGCCTTGTTGGCGTTTATATACAATGCGTGTATGTTTCACTTTGTGAGTAAATATCGGGTTGGGCATTTTATTTGGTTGTTTCTAGGTGTTTCACGTGACCTGAAGTTTGGGGCGTGACAAAATAGTATCAGAGCTTTTGATTCGAATACCTAAGAGTCATGAGAAAAGGGTGCATTACTGTGTGAGGTTGATTGCGTGTGCTTGATTATATGTGTTTAGATGCTTTGATAACATGAACGTGTTAGCATGTTAGACATGAGAATGTTGTGTATATGTGAGCATAGGGGTTGAACTATAGGATTGGTTAGTCTTACCTTTCGACGTTTGGGTTAACGTACTTGGGAGCTAAGTTAGAAACGCGTTTAGCTGACGTGATTTCCAACAAAAAATCTAAGTAGGTTATCCAAATTGACGCTTCACACTTGTCGGTTCTCCTTAGTATGTGGAGTTTGTTTAGCATGAACCTATGTGATTACGTGTTAGCATACTTATGTGGTTCGTGGTGCTTATATGTTGCATCTTATGTTGCATCTTATGTTGTGTGGAGAGGGCGAGCCTGTGGTCGTGGTTTTGACCAAGGGGATGTGCCTATCCCTAATGTTGGGGATGCAAATGCTCCCCGGGGACCGATGGGCCCGACTGAGTTGTTGCGTTTGCTGGTTGGTTCTATCCAGCAGCTGGTTGAGGCCGCTAGGGGTGAGACCGCTAGAGAGAGAGAGGGAGTGCCTAAGTTGAGGGCAACAGTAGCGATGTAGGAGTTCAGGCGCATGGGTCCACCTACCTTTATTGAGATCCCGATCTTATTGTAGCGACAAAGTGGTTGAAGTTGGTGAACTGGATCCTTGATACATTGCAGGCTGTGGAGGACAAATTGCGGGTTTTTTTTGCCTCGTTTCAGTTGAGGGATGATGCTCACGAGCGGTGGAAATACGCCTAAAACACGGTGGGGGTCACATGGGCAGCTTTCACTGAAGTTTTTTTGGAGAAATACTTTTCTGCTTCATCCAGAGACTTATATAGAGAGGAGTTTTATGCTCTGACCCATGGAGCGATGGGTTTTATACAATACGAGGTCAAGTTTATTGGCCTGTCTCATTTTGCACCGAAGCTGTGGCAACAAATGAGCTGAGGTCGAGGAGGTTTGAGCGGGGCCTGAGACCAGCGATCAGAGAGTAAGTGGCTGGCATGGGATTCCGTGTATTTATAGAGCTGGTGGAGGCAGCAGCGAGGATTGAGAATACTTTGACGGAGATTTGGATTTCCAGGGAGGCCAGGACACCGTGGGGTGGGATAGAGGCACAGACGGGTGGGCATTCTGGCAAGAGGTAGAAGTCCTCTAGCCTTAGTTTTCATTCAACCAACTTACCACAGCAGTTCTCTACACCAGCACCATCGGTGGCTTCTTCGGGGAGACCAAAGCATAGAGAAGTTAGATGTTATCAGTGTGGACAGCCAGGGCACCGTGTGTTAGATTGCCCGTAACCAAGGCAGTACCAGGATCCACAGTTGAGGCAGTTCAAGAGTCCCATATCGGATCAGTCACAGGGGAGAGGGCTACCAATTTGTTTTGGATCTGGCCAGAGTGGACATATTTACAGGAACTGTCCCCAGAGAGAGAGTGCATCGAGCATGATAGGTATATCAGAGGGTTCATTTGTGCAGGATCAATAGCAGTCGCCCGCAGTTCAGGCTTCCTGAATTGCAGGTGGGGGTACTTCAGTTCAGTTGGCGTGGCAGCCGATAGTGCCGGCTTATGGAGGACAGGCCAGAATGACGCAAGGCTGAGCTATGCACTTACAACTCCTAGTTCTTCTAAGGCACCAGTTGTGCCTGATGATCTTCTCTGAGTAGAGGTACTTTCTGAGTATGCAGGTTTTGGGCCAATTTCTTCATTTCTTTGTTTGGGGAGTTGGTGATGGATTCTATGGGTGTTGTGCGATGTTGAGACGGTGATTGGTAAGGATGTGAGGCAGGGGCCAGTTGTAGATCCCGTGTCTTTGAGATAGTTGGCCGTTGTTTAGGATGCCTGACCATGTTTGACTATATCCTAGAAATGGTTTGGCTGATCATCTCTTATACTTATTTCGATTGCGATTGACGTGGTTGTTTTATTTTGACCTTGTGTTGAATTTTGGGGACGAAATTCCTTTAAAGGGGTAGAGTTGTGAGACCCTACCCATTTTTTTTTTCAGCATTTTTCGACGCGTGTTTGTCGTTTTTGTTCCAGCATGTTTATACATGTTTTTATGCATGTTCGAGTTTAGATATGCATGCGGGGTTGGTTCCCGAGGTCGTTGGATGTTGTGCGAAATTAAAAAAAAATATTTTTGTGACCTATAAATATTTAGTGTTAGATATTTTCAAAAAATATTTTTAAAACTTACAAGCTAAGTTTCTTTTTTTTATCTCTACCTTCTCTCTAACTTCTCGGGGGCACAGGGATCGATTTTTGACGATCTAACAGCTGATCCTTGTTATTGGCACGGTGGGTTACGCGTTTATCCGGACAAAATTTTATTATGACGAAGTTTAATTTTTCACGTGGATCGAGGCGTCGAGTTTTTAACTCAACGAGGTAGGATCCTAGACTCTCATGTCTTATAAAGGTGCTACGTGTAATCATGTGTGCTTTTACCATTTTAAAATGCATGAAATCTCGTCACGTTTTAAACGTTGGTTTTGGGGTATAAAATAGTTTCTTGTTGATTTTGGTTTGATGAAATCGTGTTTGGGTGTTTCTTTCGAGGTTTTGGTATTAGGCTTGGGCGTGTGTATGTTTAAGGGTGTTGGATGAAAATTTTTAGGCTTCATTTTGGGGTTTTTGTGGCTGAAACAATGGCTCAAAGTCGATTTCTGCCTTGGTTCAGTCAACTGGATCAATGAGGTCAGTCAACTAGATCGAGGTTCTGTGGGTTTAGTCAACTGGATCGTGAGGGTCAGTCGACTGACCCATGTTTTTGGGGGGAATTTTGTGAAATTATAGTAGCTCGTTTAGGTCGACTGGGTTTTGTGTTGGGCGTTTGGGTGTTTTGGTGGTTTTGGGTGGTCGTGTGGCGGCCTCTCGATCAATTGGGATATGGGGTTCGATCGACTGCTCTCCTCTAGTGATTTTTTAGTTGATTGGATTATGGGGTCATGTCGATTGAAGTCACGGAGAGGGTGTTGGTCATTTCATGCGGGGTGTTAGTGCACGATTGTGTGCGTGGTGGTTTCTGCATCATTGGTTGCAGGGTGTGCGGGTCTGTTGTTTATTTTAAGGATGGGATTTTGGTGAGAACCATTTTGTGGAAGGTTTACTGTTGGCCTTTGGTTACGTCGTGTTTGGTAAGTTGTTGTTTGTGTCGAGTGTGTGGCATGTGATGTCGTGACGGGTTATGTGGCATCGTTGTGTGGAACGTCGTGATTATACGTGCTTTCGTGCTTATAGAATTATGATTAGTTTTATTCTTGCATATTATAGGATGTATATGTAGTCATATGTGGTCATGTGTGCTCTTATGTCGTTATGGTGTATCTAAGCTCTGATTTTATGTGTGCATGTGTTGCACTGGTTAAAACTCTGGTTTTAAAGTTGCATATGTGGGGCTAATTTTGGTCCATCAATAAAAGTTCGTAAAAATGCATATGAGGGGCAGATTTTGGTCCTACGGTGAAAGTCCATAAAGATATCTGTTAGCTCTGGTCAACAAGGCATTAGTTGGAGCAGGTTTTAGTCTTTCAGTGAAAATCCAAGATATATGAATTGCATGTGTTACTTTGTGGCATGGATAAAATCATTTTCAAATTGTATTTTAAGACTCGTGTGAGTCATGATGTAAAACTAATTTCAAACCATTTTCGTGGCTCTTATGAATCGAAAAAGGGGTTCTTATCCTAGGATCTTATTGAATGTGATATGTCTGTTGTTAGGGATTGAGAGAGAGTCGGTGTATATGTATATATATATATATAGGAGTCTATATATATAGGAGTCTATTTTGCTGGTGAAGCATTGTAATATATATATATATATAGGAGTCTATTTTTGCTGGTGAAGCATTGTAACATATACACAAAGTAAAACAAAACATGACAAGTACCTGATGTTACATTCATTCTAGGTTCTGATGAGTCATGATACAAAACCGTTTTCAAAACTATTTTCTTTGAGACTCTTGGGACTTCTCGTATAAAACCATTTTTCAACTATTTTCTTCTAGAGCTCGTATAAGTTCATATATAAAACCATTTTTATAGCTCATGCGAATAGAAAATTGCACCTCATTTTTTGAGCATGTGTTGTTTATATTGCATGCTTGTCTAGTTTCTACTGAGCTTTGGCTCACGATATGGGATTTAAAATGTTTTTCAGGTACTGGTCACGCAGGTTGATTCGGGGTGCCAGAAAAGCGAAAGATATGTAGTCTTCCTTTTTGTTCTTTTTTTACTTTGTATGTTATAACATGTTTTTCGGTGTTGAAACCGTGTAATGTAAGCCTTGTTGGTGTTTATATACAATGCATGTATGTTTTACTTTGTGAGTAAATATCGGGTTGGGAGTTTTATCTAGTTGTTTGCGGGTATTCCACATGACCGAGAGTTTGGGGCGTGATCATGTGTCGCGTGAGTTGGAGTTTGTGAGAGTCGATATAAATATGTATACCTGTGTTGCATACATATACATGTTATCTTTGAGGCTCGTAGGAGTTGGTCTTTGCATGTGAAGCATTGTAGCATATTCGTATGTATACAAAACTATTTTAAAACTATTTTCAAGGCTCTTGTGAGTCGAGATATAAAACTATTTTTAAACTTGTTTTGAGGCTTGGGCGAGTCGTAGCATACATATTACTCTGCTGGCATGTTTAGCTTCTATTTTATGTTTATCTAGTTTTTGTTGAGCTCTGGCTCACGGTGTGGGAATGAAAATATTTTTTATGTACTGGTCACGCCGGTTGATTCAGAGGTGCCGGTGGGGCAGAAGAATTGTAATCTTCTTTTTATTTCTTTTGGACCATGTATGTTTACATATTTTCGGTGTTAGAATCATGTTTTGTAAGCCTTTGGGCCAGTATATAAAATGAATGTATGCTTTTATTTGAGAGTGTAACATTAGGTTGGGTGTTATGTATGGTTGTTTATAGGTGTTTTATGTGGCCCAGAGTTTGGGGCGTGACACTTGGTATCTGATCTCTAGGTTCAAATACCTAAGAACCGTGGGAAGAGGGTGCATCACTGGGTGAGGTTGATTGTGTGTGCTTGATTGCATGTGTTTAGCTATTTTGATAGCATGAATATGATAACTTTACAAGTATGTGGATATTGTGTATATGTTAGCATGGGGGTTGAACCTTAGGAATGATTAGTCTTGCCTTCAGGTATTTGGATTAACAAGCTTAGAAGCCGTGTTAGAAATGGATTTGGCCCATGTGTTTTCTGGTAAGGAATCTGAGCAGGTTATCCAAATGGACGCGTCGCTCTTGTTGTTTCTCCTCAATATGTGGAGTTAGTTTAGCATGAACCTATGTCACGATGTGTTAGCATGCTTATGTGGTTAGCATTTATATTCTTGCGATGTGCTGCATCTTATGTCTCATTTTCCTTTCATATAGACGTGATGTCTGCGAGGAGAGGACGAGGCTGTGGTCGAGGCCGTGGCTATAGTTTTAGCTGAGGGGATGTGCCTATCCCTGATGATGGGGATGAAAATGCTCCCTAAAGACTTATTGACACTATCGGGTTGCTGCATGCATTGGTTGGCTCTATTGGTTAGTTGGTTGAGACCTCTAGAGGAAGAGGAAGAGAGCCCGAGCTGAGGGCAACGGTGGCGATGCAGGAGTTTAGACATATGGAACCTTCTACCTTTGCTGGGGAGCCTATAGTGGCTGCAAAGTGGTTGGAGCTAGTGATTCGGATCCTCGATACATTACAGATTGTGGAGGACGATTTGCGGGTTCCTTTTGCTACTTTCCAATTGAGAGGGGATGGTCACGAGTGGGGAAAATATGCCCAGAATACTGTGGAGGGCACGTGGGAAGCTTTCACAGGGAATTTTTTGGAGAAGTACTTTTTAGCTTTTTTGAGAGATTTATATAGGGAGGAGTTCTATGCTCTCACCCAGGGGCGATGAGCATTGTTTAGTATGAGACCAGGTTCACTAGTCTGTCCTGGTTTGCAACAGAGTTGGTGGGTATAAACGAGTTGCGGTCAAGGAAGTTTGAGCATGGCTTGAGGCCGGAGATCAGAGAGCAAGTGGAAAGGATGGGGCTGCGTGTTTTCATAGAGTTGATGGAGTTGGCAGTGAGGATTGAGAATACTTTGAGCGAGATTTGAGGTACTAGGGAGGTCAGAGCACCATAGGGTGGGATGGAGGCTCAGTCAGGTGGACACACGAGCAAGAGGCAGAAGTCCTTTGGCCCTAGTTTTCATCCATCTGGGTCACGACAGCAGTTTTTTGCACTAGCACCATTAGTAGCCTCGTTTGGGAGGCCAGAGCAGAGGGAGTTGATTTGTTATCGGTGGAGACAGCCCGGGTATCGTGTGGTGAATTGTCTACAGTCGAAATAGTCTCAGATTTTGGTGCCAGATCAGTTGCAGCGGAGGGAGCTGCCAATTTTTTTTTGGTGTGGTCAGCGAGGGCATATTATCAAGAACTATCCTTAGGGAGGCAGTGCGCCGAGCACAGTAGGTGCATCACCGGTATAGGACCGACGAGGTTATCAGCAGCTAGTAGTGCAAACCTCTAGGGTGACAAATCGCGGTGCTTTAGTACAGTCTGTACAACAGCCGACAGTCCTAGGGTATGGAGGACAGATTAGGATGACACAGGGTCAAGTATATGTCCTCACAGATCCCAGTTCTTTCAAGGCACCAGTTGTGCCTGATGATGCAGTTATTACTCCCGCGAGCAGAGGTACTTTTTGAGTATGTGGACTTTGGGTCAGTGTTCTTATTGACAAGGGAGCTTTGTGTTGTGTCATTTCATCTGTTTAGGAGTTGGTGATGGACTCCGTGGGTTGAGTGCTGGGTGCTGAGACACCGGTTGGTGAGCTTGTGAGGTTGGGATGAGATGTAGGTCCTGTGACTTTGAGGTAGTTAGCCGTTGTTTATAGTGCACGACCTTGTTTGACCATATCCTAGGAATGGTTTGGCTGACCGCCTCACGTGCTTGTGTCGATGGTGATCGACGAGGTTGTTTCTTTTTTACCTTGTCCTGAATTTCGAAGATGAAATTCCTTTAAGGGCGATAGAGTTGTGACACTCTGATTCGTTTTCTTTTTTGGTATTTTTCTATGCGTGTTTATTATCTTTGTTTCAGCATGTTTATTACTTTTTGTGCATGATCGGGTTTAAATATGCATGTAGAGTTGGTCCTCTGACACGCGCCATATACGTTTTAATGCATATTTAATGTTAGCGACGCATATGGCTCGAGCATTACTATTCGAACATATCATAATCGTTGATCTAACACCGCTGATGTTCGGATCAAAAGGCCGAGCATTATACCTCATCAGATTAATGACTCCGATTAAGGTTTTCTTGATCGAGCTTGCAAATCCGAGCAGATTACCGTAATTAAGCCAAATGATTGACATTTATGGAAAACAAGGGCCGACATTCCTGTGGCATTCCAGTGTCCAGGAAACAGCTAACGCCGTACGCATTTAATGCGCGCATTAACTGTGTTGCAGAATTGCTGAGGTAACGCCACGTGGCGGAGGTGACCGTTGACGTGTGAGAAGGCTAACGGACAGTACGCCAGTGGAGCTTGCTCAACAAGCCTCCCGATCAGAGTACGATACGACAAATCAAGCAACAGGAAGATGATGGGGGCAATTGAGGGGGATCAGGTTCTGATCAAAATCACGTGAAGCACACGCGAAAGGCCGTACAGTGTAACAGTCCATTTGAGCACGGCACATGCCTCGGCCTATCCGTATTAGCTCAGGCAATAAGCCGAGCTATACGACAGTATGTTCGGCTTTGGGGACCTCAAGACGTAAGGTCCGAGTTCGGGGAGAGTTCGGCCCCTAACTCCCGAAAGCATGGTGATGGGCACCATTATGACGAATACTCAGCATTCATAGCCGAGCAAGGTGAGCTGCTTGAACCCTAGGCCGAGCTAGGTGGTTGAATTTTAGGATCATGTCCCACAATACGCGTATCAGAAAGGTGATATGATGATAAAAGATCAGCTGTAAATAGGTCAACCCAGGGACTAGGACATCAAATAGGGATGGCTTAGCCCTAACCCAGGTTAGGTTTGAGAGCTGATGGATAGCTTAACATGACAACAGGTACTTGCAAAAAGATCTTGCAGAGATATTTAATGATGACCTTGATAAGTCACCATCAGGGCATTAATTATTATGCATTGATCAGAGAGAATAAGTACAACCCGACCTGCTCGGGTCGGGTCGGACTCCACATATGGGTCAAGTATATTTATCCCTATAAATAGCCACCAAATTGGAAGGCACATGTATGCTCTCTTTTATAAAGCCAAAACTCTGCTGAAATTCTCTTTCAAGTTCATCTTTCTCTCTCAAACCCCTTGCCTGACTTAATCGTCAGAGGGTCAACCGGTATAAAGTCACCAGCGGACATCTCAGCCAGCTTGGACGGGACCAGTAGATTCCAATCCTAATCCTCTACAGTTGAAATTACTTCAAAAGAGCTATCAATAGTTTAAAATGAAAGAAGCTAAAAAAGTTTTTGTCTCTCTATACCTATCTTGAGACATATATAAAGAAATAAAAAATGAAAAAGTTTTTTCTTATTCAACATATAGAAGATTGGAAAAAATATCAAAATTTTTTTTCTCTTTCTCTATACCTATCTCGGGACATATATATGCCTTTTCTTATTCAGCATATGAAAGAGTAGAAAGAAATCAGAAAGTTAATTATTAAAATTAATTATTCTTTCTTTTCATTTCATTTCAAATTTACTTTTTTTAATAATTAGTTTTTTGATATTTAAAGATAATTAATTTTTTTGTTAATTATTTTTTTGTTGAGTGTTCGAAAAAAATAATTAATTTTGATTGATTCAAATTATATTAGAAGTACTTTTAAACACGAGTTATACCTAATATTTGTACATCCCTCTATCACATGGCAATACTGCCACCACTCATTGCCACTAGTGTCTAATATCTTTTGACATCTTAACGTCGTTAATGAATGCATCTGATCGTTGATACACTGGTTCGGTGGATTCAAATTAGAATATTTTTGTTTAATAAATTTTATTAAGAATTATTTTTTGAACTTATTTCGATATTGTCAAAAGCACGATCCGATCAGTTGAGTGAGTATCCATCGCTAATTAGATCAACTTATTTTTTTATTTTAATCAATTTCAAGACTACATCTTTGATTTCTAGAGGATCTAGAATTTGTCCTTATTTCCCAAACGACGAGAAGCACAAGATGAAAAGAAAAAAAAAAAGTAAAACATAGCAGGAATGTTTGGGCTCCGTTTGTTGCAGGTTAATTGTTTTAACTAGCTTATTGTTTAATTCCTTGTTTATCTTTATGAATTTTTATAAATTGATTTATTCAAAAAGTTTAAATATTATAATTAAGTTTTTTAGAAAATAAAATAAAATTTTAAGGATTAAGGATTTTAAATAAAAATAAAAAATCTTCTTTTTTAAATGAAATAAAATATTATTTCTTGATTATGAGAATTTTTAAAATTTATGTTTTATGAACGTCGCTTTAAACTAAGCTTCAGATTTGTATTTTAACTATTCGGTTAATTTTACTATTTTATTTGTTCACTTAAAAAATCTTATTAAATAAAAAGCTTAAAGATAAAATATACTTTAAAAGTTTTATTAAACTCAATATCTTTTCTATTACCAATTTTAATTAGTAAAATCTTGAAAGCTATCACAAAATATTTATATTATATTTTTACATATTATGAATAAAATTTTACAAACAAGATTTAAAATTTTATTTAAAATTAGAGTTTTGCCTAATATTTTAATAAATTAATATTTTGCTTACATAAAGATTTGATAATACTATGAGTTAATAAATTTTATAGATATCAGGTTTTTAAGATAAGAGAAGTTAAATGATCAAAATAAGAACTAAATAAGAAAATAAAATTATTTATGACAAATTAGCCGAACTGAGTATACTTTTTAATGAATTAGATTTTAATAAAGTACCTTAAAATAATAAATATACTACTAATTAGTAAATATCTAAAAAAATAAATATAGAGTTATATAAAATAAAATAATAAAATGCTATCTAATTGTTATTTTAACATGTTTATTAGATTGGAGATCCTGAAGAGATCTAAAGTTAAAAGATCCATCTACAAGTAAGAAAAAACATTTAGACTTTATAATCTCTCTCATCTTAAATTTCCTTCAATACATAAGAACGTAAGATCAAAAACAAGAATAAAACTAAGAAATAAAAAAACATAAAATGGACAAATTATACTTTTTGAAGTATGCTTATGTCATACGATTTGATTGTTTTTTTTGTGAAGGATTTTGTTGTTTAGTTTTTTTCCACCTGAATGCATTTAATCACTACCTTAATAAAGGAAGAACTGTGCATTCACAGGGTGTGACAATTTAGCAAAGTAAATATATAATGAAGAATTTTATCTTATGCTTCTTGAGTTGTACATCTTGTCATGCTTAGTTGCATATCATGTTTTTGTTAGTTGTACTTCAAAATGTATGTTATAATAGCACGAGCATTGTCACATTTGCATTTCAGCATATTGAAGCCTTTTTTGTGTTTACCATTGTGGGTGGGGATATATTGAAGTTTTCTTTTATCGGTTCTAAATCTAGGACGTCTCTGATTGCCAGTTTTATAAATATTTTGAAATGTATTTCCCGTGAACACCCTAAATGCGTCCCTGATGTAGAAAATTATTTATAATGAAAATTGTTGGACACCATAAGTTCGTCACTAGTATTCTGACTTTCGTATTCTAGACTTTGGCTTGACACCAACGCGGCATCTCAGATCTTAAGGTAGGCTTATTGGTTTGCGCATTGGTTGATATTATTTCTTGGCCGGAGGGTGGCCCCATCTCCACGCTATTGCCATTTTTGAAGTAAAACAAATGCAGCATGAAGTCCAACAAAGGATTTACTATTGGCAACAAGGCTGACGATGGCTTTGGTGATCAACTGCCCATAAAGTCTACTCTTGTAATTCTTGGCGTAGAATTCATGTTATGCATTCTGGTTGTATTTTGGGTTAGGTATTCACATTACATTGCATTATCATTTTTTGCATAATTAGTTACTTTAGCATCTGCCTACTTAACGTATATTTCAAATTTACCTCTCGTTGATTTTTATATGTTTTAAGCGTTGTATAAAATGTATTACGGTGAAATTTTGCAGTGAGATTAGTTGGAGAGTTGGAGTGTTTTCTTCTGATGGCATTCGGGCCACAGGTGAGGAAGTGTAGGGACTCGGTCTCTTGTCATTTTCTTGTATTACTGAAAATGAGTATGTTAGGTTATGTGGGAACGGTTAAATGTGTAAATGTTGCGTAAGAATTTAAACTTGAGCCTGTATATATTTGCTAACGATAGTTAAGTGTGGGATAACGCATGAAAACGTTGTTGAGTGGCGTTTATCGTATGTTGGGTGCAGTTTTTGCCTTTGTGGGTCGGGGTTCCTACCCAATTTTGGACGCTCGAGCGGAGGGTAGATCTCTCAAGCGGATAGATGGCAGTGAGTTCTCGGGTATGGGACCGCTCAAACTGTGGTAGGTCTGCTCGAGCGCACAGTGGGCGAACAGACTTTAAATGTCACGATTTGGGCTCTTTTTCTTATTTCTTTCTTCCCTCTCTCTCTAAAACTGAAAGGTAAAGCTAGGGTTTCGGTTTGGAGGCTTGTTAGAGCTCTATTGGCTTCTCTTGGTGAGTTTTCTTGCTTTTCTCTCGGTGGCTCAACTGTTGGAGGCCCGATTTTGGTGTTGTAGACTCTTTTCTCACCTTTCGATTGGAGGATCACGTGTTTGGGGCTTGTTATGGTGTTTTCCTCGGTGCTAAAACTTCATAAAGGTAGGATTTACGACTATCCTTGAATATCTATATGATATGTGTTGTATGTTTGAGTTTATGAACATAAAAGTATGAAAATGGTATTTTTGAAGCCTTAGGTGAGGTTTGATGTTAGTGAAGGACAAATCTTGAATCTATGGATGATTTTACATCATTCTATCTTCATGTTGTTATTGAATACGGTTGGAATTGAAAATTATTGGGCTAGGGTTTGGAATTAAGTTTAAACCATGAAAATTGAGAGTTTTGGGGTTAAGGGACCCATATGTTGAAATTAATGTGATTATTGGATAAATTGAGGGTTGTGATAACCTATTGTATTTATATCTCATGAGTTATGTGGAACATGATAATACCGGGTATGAAAATTTGGGGAGTTTTAATGTAAAACCAAAAAATGCACGTAGAGAAATGGGTTGGGCGAGAGGAACCGGGTTGACGGTTGAGCTCGTGTGGATTGTTATCAAAACGGAACAAATAAATTATTAAAGTACCGTGTGATGAAATTGAATGATTAACTTTGGATACGAGTTACTCCTCGATAAAAGACCAAAAGTTTGCGTAATGTAAGGTAGGCCCTTCCTTCGGGTTAATCTCCGTAAAAATGTGCTCTTGGACAGGCCACCCATTGATGTTATCGAGAAAAACTAAAAATGTATACTCTTCGTATCGGGCTATAGAATGGATATTTATCTCTCGGGCCTTGCGTGGATCGGTAGCAATAAGTATGTCTGAGTCTATAGGCGTAGTTCAGCTTTGATACTTGAATGAATTGATGAATAAATTGGGTTGGTAAAATCTTAACTTGATGAATGGATAAAAATGATGGGATGCAAAATGTGTTGAGTTAATTGAGAATGAAAAGATGATTTGGTATAAAGGTTAATTTCATTGAAATTATGGAGCATTGTACAATAATTCTTTTATACAAACTTGGTTATGTATTGGGAATTTGGCTTGGGACAAATGATATGATTTTTTTATTAAACTTATGTGTGCATCCCGCATAACTATCCTCATATGTCATGCATATGTTCACTGTTAGTCTTTTTTCTACGAGTTTCGCCTCATATTTAACAACATTTTAGGTGATAACGGGAAGAAGATTTTGGACTGAGATGTCGGTCGTTGGACCCTTTTGAGTAACTGATAGGATTATATATTTTGGACAGTATGTTTTTGAAAAATGAAAATTGTAAAGATATAATTCTCATTTTTTTTGGGGACATTTAGATTATTGTAACTTGGGTTTAAAACACCTAGATTGTAAGGCCTTAAGGTCGTATATTCATACGCATGTGAGGATATTCGTTTGTTTGTTAGGTTGAAAGTTTTAACTTTTAATGATGTATTTTGATATTAATGTTTGTTTTTGAGTTCATAGTCGAAATATGGCTATTTTTACTCTCAAATGTATATCTTACATCTCGGTTTTTCCTATTTGAAATCCTTTTTAAAAGGAGGAGAAAAAGTCGTTATTTTTTCAAAACTTAGAAAATCTCACAATTTTGGGCAGGAAACTCTCGGGTGTCTCACCACTCGAGCAGTGAGGGGTCCACTCGAGCGGACCCGTTTGGTGGCTTTTATCGAAAATATTTTTAAAAAATGGGTTTCTCTTAAATGATCTTTGGGGTTATTTTGGATATAAATTGATTGTTTTCAATGGTTGTTTACAAAAGAAGTGGTCACCTTTATTGGAATAATTTCCCAACTGTACTCAGGTTTTATTATTTTGAAATTGGAACGTTACAGGAGGAAGAAGTTTTTGAAGGAAAGTTCCCCAACGAAGAAGGATACGACTATCAAGAATGAAGAATTAAGCCTTCTTTTTATTTATTTATTTAGTTTCTCACTAAAAGAAAGTGCACTTTTTACAACTAAAATTTTGGTTGACAAAAATTACAATTTAATCGCCATATCTATTTAGCAACTATTTTTTTTAGTCGCTAATACCTGGTCGCGAAATGTTTTAGCAACCAACTTTTTTTTAGTCGTCAAAGATTTTTTTCAGCGACTAAAAGATTAGTCGCTTATACATACTTTCCGCAAATAAATACAATGGTCGTCAGCAATGCTTTAGTCGCCATTGGGTATGCCATCCGCGACCATATGTTTTTAGTCGTCGAAAGCAATAATAACTAATTATTTTAATTGCTAAAAGCATATAAGGGACCAAATATTTTTGATTGTCAAAAGTAATAATTACTAATTGTTCTAATTGCTAAAAGCATTTAAAATAAAGACGACAAAAATATTATAATCGTCAAAAGGTAGACTTTTAGCAACTAACCATTTTGGTTGCACAATATAGTCTTTTAGCAACAAAAAATCATTAGTCACTGGTAGTTGACAAACTTTTGACAATCAAAATATTTTAGTCGTCAAAATTTTTTTTTTAATATATTTTTTTATTAGGAAGAAAATATTTTGAGTCACTTCATTCATATATCATGTAACTGGTATCTTGTACCATGTAATCTTTGCATTAAGAATACTACTTCAAACTCCTTCTTTCACCCATCTAAATAAATTATCAATACTCATTTAAAATTGTTACTCACCAATACTTATACATCCATATATCTAATGAATAATCATTCAAAGTTATTATTACTCAAGATTACCTGTAATTGTGACATTTGCAAATAAATTTTAATACTTAATCATCCTTGCATTCAACTAATAATCACTCAAAATTATTTCTTACTCAACACATATATAAAACATTTGAAAACAAATCCCAATATTTATTCATTCATTGATAAATCTAACATGATTGCAAATATGTATCCAAAAAATACCAAAATAAATATAGCATCCAAAACAAAATTAATCCAAATATATTCTCTCAGAGAAAAAATATGCTCAACAAAATCTCCATAATTCAACTGTAGCAAAGACCATCTCTTACCAGTAAAAGTATAAAAGTAAATCGTGGTTATTTATGAGATATAACTATAAAGAAAAGACAAATTGCATAAATTAATATTCTAAAGTTTATCATGTTATTAGTTCTAAATATCTAAAGTATCTATTTGTACATTGTAATTATATATCGTTTGTTTTTACTAAATATGAATACCTATAGTTACTAAAAAAACATAAATTCTAATAAACTTACTAAAAATTAGAACCATGATCAACCATCAATGAGGTGGAGGATCTTGTAGAAGTTGCGTCAAGATACTCTGAAACTTATCGATTTGTCTCTGTTGTGCTTCTCGCTGAGCCTGTTGCTCCTCGCGCTCTTTCTGCTGCTCCTCACGGAGTGCGTCTATCTCACATTTCAGTCTTTGTACCTCAACTTCATGTGATCGTGACTCAACATCAGATTTAAAAGAAGAGGAAAAAAGCTTTGGCCCAACCCCAAATCCTCTTAGGTACCACTTCTTCTCCCCAAGCATTATTCTTGAAATGGCCTCTTGGGTCATCGGCACTCCAGGCTGAGAAGCCTCATCTCGCACTCTCAACATCTCTGCCTGTTATTGTCAAAAAAAAAAGAAAAGAAATAATAAATTATACTTTTTAGTTACTACAAAAATAATTAATATAATTGTACAATTATTGAATACTTACATGAAGCACACCACATTCAGAATTGATCCATTCTTTTGTCCTTTTCGACTTATGTGATTTCTCATAGAAATCACAAAAATCAAGCAACTCGCCTCCGTTTGCATCTGTCTGTAAGTTACAATTTAAAATAGAATATGATCTCTAAAATGTACCAAATATAATATTTTCATTTACAACTTGTATACATTATTTAAAAGTTAAAACATGTTCTACCTCGGTAGACAATGCCGCAGGAAATGACCGAGACCCCATAGTGTGATTATGTGACAGCTTTTTCCTATTGTTCTTACTAGCGATCGAGCGTTTCTACAAATCACAAATCACTGGGTTATATGCTAGGTTATTTTTGAAGATTATTCTAAGAATTAAATTTTTTTTAAAAATTCAACAAATTTCTTTTTATTTTTCAAATAATCCAACGGTTTAACAGTTTACAAAAAAAATAATCTGTGATAAAAGCAAATAACAAAATATATGCAGGATCTGCAAACAATGCTACAACAAAACCTCAACTCAAATGATACAATCATACATTCCACAATCTAGCTATAATCCCAATGTTACGAAATGGAGGAAACACAATCTCAACCACCATAAACTCCACTAGGTAAATAGGAACATTGAACACCTTTCTGCAGAGGCGGTTGTACAAAGGGTAATCATAGTTCTAAATATTACCGATAGTAGAAGAAACAATACATCCTAATATACTTCTGTCTCAAGGATAAAGAGGAGAATACACTCAATGAAATTAATCAAATTATTAACTTTGCTTTAGTAAAAACAACATACTTAATTACCCAAAAAAAAAAAAAAACAACATACTCAAGCCAGATGAAAATAAGTATGAAAAAGACAGCACCAGAATTTAGGTTGACTATGTTGACTACAGTGAGGCCTGATAAATACAAACAATGCTGTTTTTTCTTCTACAAAGTCTAACATGTGAGATAATTCTATATTTCTTGGAAACCTATCGAGGTTTTTTTATATTTGTTTCTAGATTTTCTGCCTCTTTTGACTAATTGTTTTTTTACATCAGGGTTTAGTGAATCTACTTGAATTTAATTTGCTTACGTTTTCCATGTACATCCAAGTGGCATGTGCACTATTTTTGGCTGGTGAAAATCTGGAAAATCATACTGACATAAAGAACATACTCATTGAAATGGGAACCTATTTTCAAGTGCAGGCAAGTTTTATCTACATTGAATGATTTTGATTCTTCAGAATATAAAGAAACCTTGTGATATCTGAAGTTTCTCATTCTTATATATATACACACACACACACACCAAATGTTCAATAAATCCAATTTTTTGCATAAGCAATATAATCTGTAAAATCTACAATACAAACAATCCAGATTATAACAATTCAAGTCATAAAATCATGTACACAATTAATACAAATTAATACCAATATAATCGATGAAGAATGGAAGGAGACGAGAGAGACATACCAGTACAGGGCGACAGCGAGAGGACGACGGCGACGACAAGAGGGCAATGGCAGTGGCGTAAGAGAGACAACGGCGAGAGGGCGACTAAGACGGCGACGACGTAGGCGAGAAGGTGACGACGAGGGCGAGAACCAAGCGAGCAATTAAACTAGAATGTAGAACAAAAATCACAGACGCGGCAATTTAACCTAATTGAGAAGTATACTGATGTGAAAAGGGGGGAAGGGAAGTGGGTTACGATCCTGATGCGGGAAGGGGGGAAGGGAATTGGGTCTGACGCTAAAAGTGGGGAAGGGATCCTGATGCGGGAATGGGGAAGGGATTTGAGTCTAATATTTGTGTTAGTAGGTTTTTACTTTTTACTTGGGTGTTGATAAGTGGCGTGAATTGGGTTAGGTTTTTGGAGATTTTTGTTTTTTTTTTTGTTTGTTTTTTTTTTTTTATAATTTAACTTATTAATTTCTTATAATTTCATAATATTATACAATTTATAAATTATTAATAATAAGTAATTAATACTAAATTAAATAAATAAAATATTATAATTTATAAATAAAATAATATCACCCTACCTTCTAATATAAACTAGCGTTACTACGTGCTCTGCACAATAATTTATGCCTATTATTTAATTTTATATTTAATATTATTAATAAGTAGTGTAATATATTTTATTCTTAACATCCAGATATAATAAATTTTGTGATAGTTATAAGCATCAAAAATTTCCTAAACTTTTTCTATTAGATATTGATGATTTTACACAAATTAACTGTTTAGATGTCTATTAAATTATTGGTATGCATAGTGAATTTTTTATTTTTTTGAATAACTAACTTTGCATATAATTTGAAGATAATTAAGGTTATTTACTTGACATAGGTTTTTTTTTTTTTTTTTTTTTTTTTGTAATGTATTTTACATTAGCTAGTGACATGAAAGTTTCGATAAAAACAAAAATTAATTTTCTTTGAGTAACATGAAATTACCAAATGAGGATTGGACCTCACACCATTTTGTTCGACTCATTATCTAGTCATAATTTTTTTATTGTTATTAAATTTATTGTCACTAATAGTACTCATTTGGCGCCAAATTTAATTTCCCGCCATACTTTTAGTGATAACATTTATGTTACAATTATAAATTTGTCACAAAAAGACACAACTTAAACTTTTTTATTTGACAATTTCTATTTTTATCACTAAATATCTATATTTAGTGACACCTTTATATTCGTCATCATTTTTTGTCACTATAGGTCATTTTTCTCATAGTATAGTGTTCGCGCCAAAGACATTTCTAATATCTTCTATGACTAAAATATTTTAGTAGTCAAATAGGACATTCTGCGACTATCTTATTTGATCGTCAAATGAATGTCAAGATATTTATAATATCTTTTTCGACATGGTATTTTTAGTCGCTAGCGAGTACATTTTACAACCACTTTTAGTTGCTAAAAGTATTTCCATCATTTTCACAAAAAATTAACGTTGACGCCAAATCATGGGCGACCGAATTTAATTTTAGACGCCAATGAGTACATTTGGCAACCAATTTATTGGTTGCCAACAATCTTTTCATCTTTTAAATTAGCGTTAGCAACAAATTTTGAGCGACTAAATTTAATTTTAAACGCCAATGAGTATATTTGGCAACCAATTTGTGGTTGTCAAAAGTCTTTTCTCTTTTCCACCAAAAATTAACATTGGCACCAATCCTTGGGCAACCAAATTTAGGTTTAGCCACCAAATGTGTATGAATTTGTGACCAAAATTTATTTAGTCGCTAGAAGTCTTTAATTCAGCAACTAAATTCGATTTTTGTTGTTAAATTTGGTCGCTAAATGTGTACTTTCTTGTAGTGTTTGTGCGATCATCGTAATTTTGTAAATTCTTTATGAAATTGTAACGATTATTTATCTATGTTGGGCAAGTATTGAAACTTTAATAATATAATATTATAATATATATTTATGAATGAATCGCTAAAATACCCTTTATTCTATATTTATATATGTTCAGACATGTTGGGAAACCACAGCATCACAAACCCCCATCCCTATCTTATTTTTTTTAGTTTTTATTTTTTTCTATTATTATTATTATTTATATTATTAACGTTATTATTCTAATTATTATTATTACTAATATTAGAAAAAGGTGAAGGAATATATATATATACGGGTGCATATATAGATATACACTAGTTCATGCAAAATGTCCCCAATTAAGACCAATAAATATTATATTTAAGTAATATAAGAACATTGTAATGAGCTCTAATTGAAACCCACCAATTAGAAGAAAGAGCATTTACCCTCTATTTAATCCTCAAAAAATCAATTACAAAACCTCTACATAATAATGTATTGCATTTGTAACTAGGTTCAATATATAAAATTAAAAGATATTTGTAACTAACAATTAATTAAATAATAACTAGCCACATTAATATATATAATAATTGAAATTTTTTTTATTTTGAAATAAATAATTTAATTTTATATTAAAATTACTACAATTTTAGAAGTCAATTTCTCATTCACTCATTAAGACTTGAAATCATTAAAAAAGATAAATTCAATTCAAAAATATTTAGCTTTAAATTTTGCTAAAATCACGTTCAAAATCCACTTTATTCCCAACAAAAAAATGGTAAACAAAAATATTTGATAATGAAGAGAATATTTGTTTCTTTAGGTTCACTATCAATTTTCTTTTTCTTAATATGATTGTTTACAAATTCATAATTTAAACACAGTTATAATAAATAGAAGTGTCAATTTCGCCATTACAATCTTAACAAGTTTCGTGAAAATTTCTGTTCTATTTCTCTCCTTAAAATGCCCTCATTACATTATTCTCTGTTTGGGATAAATTTTGACATTTTGCTTTTTTAGTTTTTTTTTATCTTTTGGATTTTTTTTAAAAATTTCTTCAGAAGCTCTTGATGTAAGGATTTGGAAAATAAATGTTTTTTGATAAAAAGAGAAAAAAAAACATTCATTAAAAATAAAAAATAAGCAACATAAAACATAGCTTGTTGATTTATTGTGACTTATTTTGTTTTTTTAATTTTTTATATTTTGGTCAATTATTTCTTTTTTTATTTTTTTAGCTCATCTTAATAGATACTAAATAATAAAAAATAAATATATTTTTACAAATATCAAATTAATTTTATTATATGCAAAAATAACAAATTCAATAATTTTTAAATAATAAATAAATTCAATCATAAAAATACATTCAAAAGTTGTGGCCATTAAAAACACAGCTAGGTACTATCCCTTAATATCATAGGATGCACGCTCGAAGTGACATTTTTTTTAAAGATATTCTTGTTCTTGATCCTCTATTTTACATTCTTTAAACATGTCTGAATTTATGTTTACCAAAAAATTTTAAAATTACTACGATGCGCTAAGCATGCCCGCTCAGTATTTGTGTGATTCGTACATGTCTCAGAACTGAGAACCGAATAGAATCACTGGAATATAATTCAACAAAATTGTCACAAAATTTTAATGTTGTCACATTGCTCACGCATAATTTGCAATTATTTAAAACTCTACGCATATCTTCATTGTAAAAGATTGACGAGCATAAAGTGTAATTAAAATTTTTAATAATTGAAATCGTGGCTTCAATTTGAATAATGATTTATTTATTTATTTTATATTGTTTGTTTTTTTAAAGTAATTTCTCATCTTTTGATCACAATTTGTTTTTATTATTAAAATTTCTTGTTGCCAATAGGAATTGAAAAAATAAAACGTTTAGACCAGTAAACTAAAAAAGTTTAAACAAATAGAATAAACTAATAAATTAAATTTGTATTTACTTATTACGTCTTTAAGAAGAGTCATGAAAGTAAAATATTATAATGAAAAAAATCTGTAACGTTCCGATTTTTCAGCAATAAAACCTCGCGATAAATAGGTAATAAAACCCGAGTTTGAGCCAAAATATTTTGTATAAACCAAAATATTTCCTTTCTTTTTTCGATCAAAACTAACGTAACGAAAGTCCCCTTTGAAATCATAAACGAGTCTTCAAAACATAACTTTTTATATCAAAAAGGGTTCTGTGGAATAATCAACAAATATTTCTTTCCAAAACCAGTTTTCAAAGGTATACCGCCCAATGGAGACCGCTCGAGTGGACTTCCCACCGCTCGAGCAGTGAGGTTCCCGAGAGCAACTGCTCCAAAAATCCAGAAAATCTTCTAAGAGTCGGAACAACGCCAAAATTCTTTATACTTTGAAATTAATTTTCATAAATTAAAAACTTGAGACTAAAACATACATAGAATAAGGAAATAACCTCTTTTAACTCAACAACTTGGAAAGCCAATGTTTAACATTTTCAAATGTAATTCAAACAAGATACGAGCCCTCGTCCTAACATGCACACAGAATATGAGATCACCACCTTAAGGTCTTACAACACGAATTACTCCAACCTAGCAATACATTAATCTAATATTCAAAACAATAATCACGTCTACAGACCCCTTCCTCGAATGAAAAGGTAATTCTACTCATCTACACCTCGTGGTCCCCAAGACCGTACTTCTTAATCCGTGGTCTCCTTTTTCTGCTATCACCTAAAATGTGATTAAACAGCATGTGCCGAAACTCATAGGAACAAGAATTGTAATAACCCAAATTCAAAAATACGAATAGAAAAGAAAGAACATCTCAAAAGAAATAAAATCTCGAATCTAAATTCGATAAGAAAAATCGGCCCGACCGTTTAACCTTTTGAGCTCGAGACCTGGGAGAGAGTGAGAACTACATAAGCATGTATTAAAACCCTGATGTTGAGGATAAGAATTCAAAATTATAAGTCAAAGTCATTTAAGACGAGCTAAGCTCGAAAAGTCTTAAAATTTTAAATTTTGACACATGGATACCTTAAATTAAAAATTTAAGTACAATTAAGTAGAAATGATAAAATAATATCAAACATAACAAAAATACCCCTTAGTGGCCAACCACCTTGGGAAGAGTGCAAAAAAGTGACTTTTTACTTTCTTTTTAGCTTAAAATGATGAGAAATGTATTAAGTTAACTATTATGATGATCTAATACTTGTTGAATAAGAAATATACATAATAATATAGTGTTATAGGTCAATAAAAGCAAATAAATCATTATTGAAGCTCATACGCAATAAAATAAGTCAAAAAATTAGATATTGCCAAAATAGCTTAATTTGACTTAAAAGACTATATCTATTTAATCAATTGTTATGGGAACAATGCTAATACATGAGAATACCATATTTCTCATAAAAATACTAAAACAATAGGTCTTAGTAGAAAAAGACACCCAAAAGATACATCAAATTTTTGCACAAAAGGGCACACAAACCAATGCAAAATCCCTTGATTGATGTAGGGTTAAATTTTTGTTCCCCCAAACTGACCCTAGTTGTAATCCCTCACTCCAAATCTAATATATCTCTCTCAAAACTTGTACCAAATCACATCACCCATGTGAAGAGGAAGAAAAAGGACTAAAAGTGTGATCATTTTGTTCCCTTAAGTTTTTTCCTATATAAACCAAGCCAAACACCACTCCTCCCCTTCATTATTTTGGTCCAAGTGAGGTGAGAGACCAGATTTTCATTATATTTGAATGTTCTTGAGGTGTTCCACAAATTTGAGAAAGAAAAGAGGAAGAAGAAAGGAAGAAAGGAAGAAAGGAAGAAAGGAAGGAGAAATCAAGAAGATGAGTTTTTCTAAAACTAAGTCATTCCACGGCACCATCCCTTGAGCCATCGAACAAGTAAGTAAAACTTTTAAACTTTATGTCTAATATCTCTCAAAATATACCTCAACACATCCATTTAAACATTATAAGAATCGAGAACCGAAATCAAACCGAAAACGCGACATAGTTGGAGATTTGGGGCTGTTATATTTATGAGGGATATGAGATGTTGTTGTATGCTGTTATCTTTGAGTTTGATTACCTATAATTGTTTTGGAGACTTGGTATTAATATCTAAAACACAAGCATGAAAAGAAATAGTACAAAAACTAGACATGACATAAGTAGAAGACTTGGACCATAAGAGACTTGATTTTTTAGAACATAGATGTTTCTGCCCTGAAATTTGGAACCCTATAACTCAATGTAGAAAATTGATATAAGCATGTTATTTATGTCCAAATTTATCCTTTTATGTTATGTTTCATCCAAAGTTGGTTTCAACTCATTTGAATAAGTAGAACTCGAGATATGGCAATTTTACCAAAGTGTGTTGTTTTCTGACCAGTCAACACCATCGACCTGAAAATTATAGTTTTAAATGCGATCTGAACTTTGGTCAAAACATGAAAGTTGTATATAACATGTGTATCTATCTTCCCACCAAATATGAGGACAAAATATTGAGGGTTGATAGGTCAAAACCCCTTTCAAAGTCTCTGTTAAGTTTTCGCCCTCAACGGACACTTTTGTCACATATTGTTGTGTAGCCCAAAACCCCTATTTTTAGTGGCCTACTCCAAAGGTATTCTACATAAATATTGTAGCTAGCATATTGAAGTACGTGTTTCCAAAAAATCAGACCTTAAAGTCTCAGGATAATTCTCCAAAAGCATTTCAAACCCTTTGTCCAAAACCAACTCTGCTGAGTTTTGGTGGCTGACAGACCCTACATTCTAAAATGGCCAAAAAAATCTAATTTGTTCTGAACAACTACCCTTACCTTTAAAAATAAAAATTGTAGGGAATATGTTGAACTAGAACATACTAAAAAATAGGCTCATTTGTACTTGATATGATACCTCTCAATCGAGACCAGCAGAGACACTTTTCTGACCAATTCTCTGAGCAAGTGTTGAACCATTTTCATTTCCGTCACATTTTGCACCCATTTTCCTTAGGTTTTGGCTTTGGTGTTGAACATAAAAGTTGTAGAGAATATTTTAATCTAAATCATCACCAAAAATCATAATCTAATTCCAAGTATAAGTACCTCAAGATGCTACGGTACTTTAAAATTTAATGATTGTGAAAGAGTAACAAATGGTTAAGTTAAATCCTTAAACAAGTGAAGGATTAGACAAGTACGTAGTACCCCTTAAACCTAAAAAGAAAGTAATCATGGTCCTTAAAATCAAAAAAATATTCAATGGTCAGAATCATTTTAGTACTTCACGTTTTAAGATGGATGATAAATGGTTAAGTAGAAAAGGATAAAATAATATCAAACATAACAAAAATACCCCTTAGTGGCCAACTACCTTGGGAAGAGTGCTAAAAATTGACTTCTTGCTTTCTTTTTAGCTTAAAATGATGAGAAATGTATTAAGTTAAGTATTATGATGATCTAATATTTGTTGAATAAGTAATATACATAATAATATAGTGTTATAGGTCAATAAAAGCAAATAAATCATTATTAAAGTTCATACACAATAAAATAAGTCAAAAAGTTAAATATTATCAAAATAGCTTAATTTGACTTAAAAGACTACATCTACTTAATCAATTGTTATGGGAACTATGCTAATACATGAGAATATAATATTTCTCATAAAAATACTAAAACAATAGGTCTTAGTAGAAAAAGACACCCAAAAGATACATCAAATTAATTTTTAAAGTATTTTCTTACACAAAAGGGTACACAAACCAATGCAAAACCCCTTGATTAATGTGGGGTTAGATTTTTGTTCTCCCAAACTGACCCTAATTGTAATCCCTCACCCCAAATCTAATATATCTCTCTCAAAACTTGTACCATATGACATCACCCATGTGAATGGGAAGAAAAAGGACTAAAAGTGTGATCATTTTGTTCCCTTAAGCTTTTTCCTATATAAACCAAGTCAAACACCACTCCTCCCCTTCATTATTTTCATCCAAGTGAGGTGAGAGACCAATTTTTCATTATTTTTGAGTGTTCTTGAGGTGTTCCACAGATTTGAGAGAGAAAAGAGGAAGAAGAAAGGAAGAAAGGAAGAAAGGAAGAAAGGAAGGAGAAATCAAGAAGATGAGTTTTTCTAAAACTAAGTCATTCCACGGCACCATCCCTTGAGCCATCGAACAAGTAAGTAAAACTTTTAAACTTTATGTCTAATATCTCTCAAAATATACCTCAACACATCCATTTAAACATTATAAGAATCGAGAACCGAAATCAAACCGAAAACGCGACATAGTTGGAGATTTGGGGCTGTTATATTTATGAGGGATATGAGATGTTGTTGTATGCTGTTATCTTTGAGTTTGATTACCTATAATTGTTTTGGAGACTTGGTATTAATATCTAAAACACAAGCATGAAAAGAAATAGTACAAAAACTAGACATGACATAAGTAGAAGACTTGGACCATAAGAGACTTGATTTTTTAGAACATAGATGTTTCTGCCCTGAAATTTGGAACCCTATAACTCAATGTAGAAAATTGATATAAGCATGTTATTTATGTCCAAATTTATCCTTTTATGTTATGTTTCATCCAAAGTTGGTTTCAACTCATTTGAATAAGTAGAACTCGAGATATGGCAATTTTACCAAAGTGTGTTGTTTTCTGACCAGTCAACA
>JAOTRH010039489.1:0-20308 GCA_034768845.1 Heliamphora exappendiculata
TCCCAAAATATAAGATTACTTATAGATCAAACCTCCAAGCCATAATGAAATTGATGGAGGACATAAAGTTGAGGGATGAACGCATACAGAGGTTAAAAATAAAACGCCATTCTGGTTTTTATTTAATACATTGATTAAAAAGAAGTTGCAATTTTCCCACTGTCAAAAATTTGATGATAATGTTGCAAGTATAGTCAAGATATACCGATCAAGCTTTAGTGGCAATCATTTCAGAATAGGTGGCAAATCTGTCAACCTGACAAAGAATGATGTGAAGTGAATATTTGGGATATCATGTGGCAAGGAGGAAAGGAAGCTTTCTTATGGAAACAAGCATGGAGTTGGCTTTGCAAAACGAAGAAACATCAACGAGGAGAGATTGAGTGCTCCAAAAATGAATCAAATATTGAACATATTATTGAATAGAAGAAGTTGGAAGGATATTGATGATGTTGTAAGAATTCTGTGTTTATTTGTTTGTCAATCATTGTTTTTTGCAACTTACGGGAACACAATAAGTTGGATTTTTGTACAATATATGGAAGACTTAGACAAGATGAAGAGTTTTGATTGGGCTGTGTATATCCAGACGCCGTTGCTGATATTAATTGACAAATACCATCATCAGCCTGGTTGTGTAATATTGTTATTGGTAAGTGCAAAACACTAATTTTTTTTTAATTTTTCATATCACACTATTGATATATATAAAAAAATTGATTTTATTTTCTATTTTGCAGTATTGACTTTGTGAGCGAACCAGTATCATACCACCGGAACAACGACAATCATTTCCCAGACTGTTGAAATGGAAGCTGTCAAAATTAAATTCATCATTGAAAAAGACACCACTTGCATCAATAGATGCTGATGATGTAAGTAAATATTTCAACAACATTAATTTTGTGAAGTGAAGATGTTATTACTCTTATACAGTGCAAATTGCTTTTGTTTCACACTTGCACCATGAACTTAAAAGAGATAACAAGGACGTCACCTCTTTCAATATGAGAAGATTCTCACATGTTGGGATTTAAAATAAAATCACACTAATAGAAGTTTCTCATGCATTAAAATACTCATAAGTTTTTATGAGAAGTTTCTCATAAGTTTGGGGCCAACCTTGACTATTTATATATAAATTCCATTTGAATATGAAAAGTTTTTCATGCAAAATAAAAACTTATTTTAGGTACGAGGTGGTGAGCTCACCCAAACAATCAACGAGATGGAAATTTTTTCAAGTAGAGGGGATCCCATCGGGATTGAAGAATTTGAAGAGCAAAGTAAAAAAATTGAAGAACGGACCCAAAAAGTTGAAGAAGGGACTGAAGAGGTTCAAGAAGCCACTGAAGAAATTGAACAAGGAACAAAAGAAGAAACTGAAGAATAAGAAGTTGAAAAAGAAACATAAGAAGAAACTAAAAAAGACGATGAAACTGAACAAGAAGAAGTTGAAGAAGAAACTGAAGAAGAAAATCAAACTGAAGAAGAAGAAGTTGTTCAAGAAATAAAAGAAGATGTTGAAGAGTACGAAAAAAGAGAAAGAAGAAAATGAGACTGAGGCTTCAAAATAAAAAACTGGGACTGACAGCAGTGAAATGTTCAAGACATCATTTCTGGGCAAGCCACTTGAACATACAGATTTTGGTACTGTACAATTAAACATCCATACTGGCAGCACTCTAGTATTGGAAACTGCAGACATCCAAGATCGATACATTGATACTAGCAGCACTATAGTACTAGAATCTGAACAACAGGAAAATGATTTCAACAAAGAAGGGCTCAATGACAACACCTCAAGTCCACATGACCATGATCATCCCGTCCTGTCTGATGAACAAGAAGGCCTTGATTTAGTTGAACAATCATACATGGGCAGTCTATGTGGCATTATGCTTGAAAAAGTAATAAACTTGGAGAGAATTGATGAACAGAAGACACAGAATGATTTTGAGAAAAAAATAAAATCACTTAAAAAGAATGTGCAAGAACTATTGACAGAGAACAAGAAGCAGTTTGTGCAGATTGAAACACTTCAGAAAGAAAAGGAAGAACTTGAAATTGAGAATCAGAAGAAAAGTCAAAGCATTGTTGAGCTTATAGAGAAAGTGGGGAAAATGGAAGAAGAACTGACAAGAAGGGAGCAGCAGCTGCAACACATGAAAGGCCAGCTCAATAACACTGGAACCATGAAAGACAAAATGACTCCAGATAAAGATGCAAGTAAGGATATGCACATAGAAAAACTCAAAGAAACTATTGATCTCTTGAAAGTAAAAAATTCTGAAATGGAGTCATTGTTAATAGAGATACAAGTATATAAGATCACACGGGAGGAAAAAGATAAGAAGGAGAAAGAGGAAGCAAAGAAACAAAACTCAATGATCAGAAAAATCTAGATCAAGAACAGAAAATCCAAAAGGAATCCAGAGTTCCAATATGACTTGAGACGAACAACAAAGAGAAAGGCCACAGAAACTATTCAAGTTGAAAAGAAACTCCAACCACAAGAAGTGCAGCATTACACTTGGCCGAAGGTTAATCAGTATTTGCCCACAACCAACCTATTTGAACTGCTGTACCCAGAACAAATGCCATTGTTCATTGCTATACTGAGAACAACAAAAAAGGGTAACATCTCAAATATAATTAAATAAATATGTGTGTGTGTGTGTGTGTGTGTTTATACCACTAATTTTGGAATAAATATTTTGTTTTATGCAGTGGCTATGTATGGGTTGAAAATGTCAACCAAACATGCGTATATGTCACGGACATTTGGAATCTTCTCGATGACAAAGACGTATCGAGCAATGTATGTATTTCCAATAATGAGAAGTTTCTCATACTATAATGTTAACAGCAATCTCAACTAACTTTGTCCTTGTTATTACAGACAATTGATGCTTATACTGAGATGTTGCAAATACAACAAGATAAGAAGCAAGTATCAACAAGCCACCCAATATTTGATCTTGTACCAACTCAAAAGTCAACATCATTTGCATGGATAAGCTTGTGCATGGTAAGAAATCACCTTACATTGTACATTTTAATCTTTCTACACTTTGTTATTTCGAAATGTATAAAATTCATGGTATATCACACAAATAGGAATTCACAAGATCCAAAGATGAGCAATCCAGACAATATTTGATAAACAATTTTTTGGAACAATTGGTTAAAGCAAGATATATTCATTTCCCAATTCACAATGAATTCCACTGGACTTTACCTGCCCTTAATAAAGAAAAACATTCGTGAAAATTTTACAACTCAATGAAGCCAAGAAAAGGACAAAAAGACAAGCACTGTGAGGCTGCCAACACATTGGTAAGAAATATATATCTATTCACATATTTTTTAAGGAACAAATGACTTCCCATTGCCTACTTGACATACCAATTTATGACTATAAAAAAATGGTATATTTCTCAACAGAAAAGTTACGTTGACAACTACTTCAGCAGCAAGGGCTCCTCATCTGCAGACCAAACGACTCAAAAAATTGAAAAAGTACAAGACTCTTCACAACAAAAGGTTTGATCGTAAGTAGTTCAGAAAATATAATTTATACGCTATAAAAAAAATACAAAGACTAACAATATAAACTAATGTGAATGTAAATAATGCAGCCTTGACTGTGGAATCATTATTTGCTATATTATGAGGCAGTATTTCAACAATGAAGATATAGCAAATATACGTACACGGAGACAGTGTAATGAATTCAGAGCCAACATGATCCATCAACTTATCACCGATACAGAAAAATCATGGAGCCTTGACATAAAAGATGTTGAACAAATTGCTAAAGAACTCCAAGAGCAGAAACCATAGTTCTATACAGGTAAATATTTTGTTTCGAAGTGTACTGGTATAAAATAAATGAATTTGTTTTGAAGTTTAATACTGATTTTGGTTGCATACTGAACTGTGTTTCAAAAAACACGCGGCACTGCAAAAGCAGACCTTCTGGGTATCTTTGAAGACAAAAACTTCATGGCATCCATAACAAGTGCGTGACAATAATGCTGAAGAATATTCAGTTGGCAAGGAGAATTAGGGGCGATCATCCTTAATTTGGGAATTATGTGATTGGATTGTGGGGTTGACAATAGTTATTTTTTGTCAATTTTCTTGTAATTGGTAATGATAGTTTTAGTTTTTTACTTAATGGGTTGAATATGCCTGATTGAATCCTTGTTATGGTTCTGTGCAATGCTGTTGATTTAGGAAACTTTTTTCTAAAACATGTTTTTGTTGTCACACAAATGAAGTTGAACAATTTAACTAATTCTTTTTATGTGTCTGGTTTGTTGCTCATTTCTAGTTACATCTTTAAATTTCAACCAAATATCAAAGACATGATCTTAAAACTACTTTTCATATATTCACTGCAATACATAAGTGAAATGATCAATTCCTTACTCAACACGTGGTATATATTCAGTTCTCATTCTATAGCATAACTGAGAACATTCTCCATGTGAAAAACATTAAGAACATTCTCAATATTAACAACAGTGACAATATTCTCACTGTTAACAACTGTGAGAACATTCTCACTATTCTCAGTATCAAGAATTCGTTAGACATAATAGTGAAAAGAAATGAATCTGATTTCCGGCCTAAGTGGTGTATATTCAGTTCTCATTCTATAGCATAACTGAGAACATTCTCCATGTGAAAAACATTAGCAACATTCTCAATGTTAACAACAGCGAGAACATTCTCACTGTTAACAACTGTGAGAACATTCTCATTGTTCTCAGTGTTAAGAAGTTGTTAGACATAACAGTAAAAAGAAATGAATTCGATTTTTGGCCCAAGTTGTGTATATTCAGCTCTCATTTTATAGCATAACTGAGAACATTCTCTATGTCAAAAACATTGAGAACATTCTCAATGTTGATAACTGTGAGAACATTCTCACTGTTAACAACTGTGGGTATGACATATTACGTTATAATGCTAATGTGGTATGCCTTGTTAATATATGTATGCCTTGTATTTGTAAGTTGAGAGAATGAGCTTATATCATAGTATAATGGTTATTGCATGTCAATATGACCTTGTTATATGACATGGATGTATTATTTGGGCACACCATATTAACATGATGACTTGATATATCCTAGCTACTAAATTATTTTTGCGTTTAGCAACGGTCATTTTGAATTTAAATTATTTATTTTGTAAAATAAAATACATTAAATCATATATCCATTGATGTCCAATCAAGTCGAGCTTTTGCTTGTATGATAGTCTTGTGAGGCCTATGAAAAGAACGGGCCGAAAAATTGTTGTGGGCCCACCTTAGATCTATAAAATAGAGTCTTGAGGATTAAAGGTCTTGAAGGGAGCTTTACCCTTGTAAGAGTAGGATGAATTTTGACATATACAAAAAACTCCTAAGTTGTGCATAAGTGGATCAAGGGGAAGCAAAAGGAAAAGGTGAACAACGTGGTATAGTTTGACAAGGCAACCTATGAGAAGCTTCTATCATAAGCCCCCAAGTACAAGCTCATCACCCCTTCCATTCTCTCTGATCGTTTGAGCGTAATTTCTAATCTTATTTTAACAATTTCTGATATGAACAAATGGAAACAAGCAATTATGCATCTCATTGAAATAGTTACATTCTGATTTTTCTTGTGACATCATATCTGGGCGGCACTCCAAACAAATAAGCACAACTCAACCTATTGTTTTAAAATTGAAAATCTAAAACAACCATTTTTTGGAGGGTGACCCATATGAGAATAATCATGTTAAAGAAATGATATTTATTCCACTTGTAGTTTCTGTCACCTTCCTTGTGAGAGGGTAATCCCTGTCAAATGCTTTTAAGATAGTTTGTTTATTTTTTTGAAAAAGCTTTGGCTATAAATGCTAAGACTTTTGACAACCAATAAATAATTGAGCTTTTATGCAGATGTGTTTAGAAAAATGGAATAACTTTTTTCCTATTATCTGTCAAATGCCAGCATACATTATATGAATAAATCCAATAACTACCAAAATCGAACACTTTATCATAAAATAAAAAACATGAATTGGATTACAATATGTCAATACATGTATTAACTAAAAAAAACATTGAGAAGTTTATCGTTTACCATAAAAATGAACCTAGATATAAACTGAATAGAAATTATTGGAAAATAATATTAAGATCCACCAATACATCCACTAATTACCAACACTGAGAAGTTTCTCATATGTCAACAAAACTAGATTTGATTTTAAAACTGAATACAAATCATTGAAAGAAAAAAAAATGCAAACTTTAGCCCAATATACAAATTATATCGACTTCTCATAGCTCATTTATTTCACTGAATATTCTATCCGTGACAACTTTTCACTTTACAAATTATCTGGATCCTGCAAGTAATAAATGAAAAAATTAAAAAAAAACAATCATAATTCAGTTCTCATTTATAAAAACTTTTATACTTATATTACTTTTCGCAACTCGTGCATTAACCATCTCTGTAAAACTTTCATATCCTACCCTCTCAACAATACATGGATCATGAAATTCTTAAAATGCAAACACAACAAATACACATTAGAAAATATAAAAATGTGGCATAATAAAAAAATACAACAAATTCATACCTCAAAAGTTTCCATGTCAGTCCGTCCAGATCCATTTCTCACAGGCAAACTAGTTTGGTCCAATACATTTGGACATGTTTCAAATCCAACTTTAGGCTGTACCATGTCACACAATTAATAAGAACAAGTATTATACTTGCATTCAGTACTTTAACAATATATAACTATCAAAAACTAAAGGAACATATTACCATAATAGTCATCTGTGTGTTTGAATTTGTTGGTCTCATAATCCCTTTATTATTTCTTTCCTTGTTTCTCTTTACAACCTTCTCAACCTTGTTTTTCTTCCTTTTTGATGGTGGTCGACCTTTTTGACGAATAATGACTGGATCAAGTATATCTATGCTCCCTTTTGAAATTGTATTCCCATAACTTGATGAATTGATAACAGAACTAGTAGGAGTTTCGTCTACTTTTAATTCACATACTAATTCACATATTACTTGCATCACTTTCTCCTCATTCTCGTCAGAAGTTGATGCCAAATCAGCAACCACTGAAAATGCATTACACATCCTATCATATCGACAAGCTTCAGGATGCACAGATGAAGAATCATAGCTAATCCGAACTTTAGTATAAGGTCTCTTCACGTTTTTGCTCCATCTTTTCAAAACATACTTCTCAGGTACTAGATGAATGCCCTTTTGCATGAACACCAAAATTTGACGTTTACACAATATTCTTTTATATTCAAAGAGATGACAACTACAACTACATTCATGTGTATCATCAACAAAATGGACACAAAAAGTTGAACGACTACATGATGCACCAATTATAATATCTTTATCAACCACAATCATAGACAAATCACCACCCTCTGTACAGCCTTTCAAATAGCAATACATCTTACCCATGAGCTCTTATTGAAACTTTTTAAACTTTGTAATAGTGTATGAATTTTGAAATTGCTTCTCTATCTCATAGTCAGTAATGCAAGGGATATATGACTTTAGACCGCAAAATTCTTCATAATTCTCATTTTCAACTTTTTTTGCCAAAGCATTCTCATATTACTCCACAAATTGCTTCAAAGTTGTTTTCGAATTGATATACCCGTCAAAATTCGCTCCATTGGGTAGTTGACATTCCAGCCCAAAAACAATCCTTGACAAATGTCGGCACCCATCGACTCCTCTCTTCAAATAAACCCATCAACCACTTGTTGCTTCCAAGTTCATACTTCTCAATAAATCTTTTCCAACTGCATTCAAACTCCTCTTTCGTCAATGAATCGTAAATCAAATTTTGCATACAAATTTTAATTGACTCGTACTGTTTATAGCTTTTCAACTTCTCAGGCAATTTTTTCATTGTATGCCACAAACATCACCGATGTCGAGCATTAGGAAACACAACTCCAATAGCAGTTTGCATGGTTTTATCTTGATTTGTAATAATTGCTTTAGGATGGAATCCTGACATACAAGCAACCTAAGTTTCGAACAACTATGAAAAAGTTTCAATTTCTTCATGTGAAATAAGACCACATCCTAATAATATTGACTGTCCATAATGATTTACTCCCACAAAAGGCGCAAAAGGCATATCATACTTAATATCCAAATATGTCGTGTCAAATGTGACTACATCAATGAACTCTTTGAATGCAGCTCTACTTATTGCATCAGCCCAAAACACATTCCTCAATCGCCCTTTTTCATTCAAATCCATGGAATAAAAAAATCAGAATTATTAGACTGCATTTTCAAAAATTAAGAATGCATCGCAGAAGCATCTCCTTCAACAAGTCGTAAATGCCTGATTTTGTCAATACAATTTCGACAATCTTTTCCCAAAAATGATAAGTTTTCATGATCTCTTGCCTCAATAACCAATGAAGTGTAATTATTATTCATTCTAATCCCAGCTCTTTCATTTAATTCAAGCCTCTTTCTCACATGTGGTTCAAAGTACCATGTTACACTTATAATACCAAGATTTACTGGGACTTAAATAATGTTATGTTCAAGGCTGATTTTGTTTAACACCCAAATATCATCTGCACTTAAAATTGCATTAATTCTCGCTTTACAATCACACCTCGTTTGTAGCAATTTCATAGGATTATTACCTATTATCACAGGTTTTCCACCCTGATTACATCCAATCCTTACAGACCTAGTCTCCCCATCGCTGCCCTTCCTAGATGACCGCTTACATACAGCAAAACCAACTTGCCTACCATATTTGACATAATACTCAAACATCTCATCACATGATTTGAATGTCATTCCAATTTTAGGCTCCTCAATTTTATTTCCAACATTTCTCAAACTCTCAGTCTCAATACAAACATTTTCATCAATTAAATGGACAATAGATTCATCTATTCCACCGTCAATATCACTGTCATTAAAATTCGCAGTTGAAGCAGCACTACATACTTATTCCATGTTACTGCAATATATAACATATAATCACACAAAAAAATTATTTACATATCACACACAGTAAAGCTTTAACATACTTAAAAACACTGAGAACATTCTCATATGGTCATTTACAACTAATACACTGAAAGCATTCTCATATGACCATTTACAACTAACATAAATACAACAAATAATTTAACACAATTACAACTAATACACACAGTAAAGCTTTAACATACTTAAAAACACTGAGAACATTCTCATATGGTCATTTACAACTAATACACTGAAAGCATTCTCATATGACCATTTACAACTAACATAAATACAACAAACATACACAACAAATATTTAACACAATTAAAAAATACCGAGAGCATTCTCGTATGGCTATTTACAACTAATATGAAAACAACAAGCATAAACAATTAAAATCTAACAACTTTGAAAAATGCTAATGACATTCTCACTGACAATTTATAACTAATATAAAGACAACAACACAAAAAAGAAAAATCTAACACAAACACTGAGAACATTCTCACTGGCCATTTATAACAAATTTATAGACAACAAATATTGAGCATACTTACACACACCAATATCTAATTACAAATATAATGATATATAATATCAACTAACATAATATATGTACTACAATCTTATATAAAAAAATAAAAAATAAAAAATAAAAAATAAAATTGAAATATGAAATAGAAATAACTTGTATGATGAAAATAAAAAATCTGAACAGATGAATGCCAACTCTCTTATATTGCAATCTCAGTCTCCATATTACAACATCCGATCGAAGCAACACTGAACACAACAAAATCCATAGCTATATCATACTTGAAATTAATATACGACTTCTGCTATCGCCATCATTGAGTTCTCAAATCACCAAGGAGCTCGCACTTGACTTCAAATATCAAATCGCACTTCAATTCGAATATCAAGTCGCACTTGAATTTGAAGATCAAATTAGCAATTGAGTTCAAAGATCAAAACGCACAGAAAAAAAATCAGTTTGAAGATCAAAAAGCTGAAAGGCTTTTCCGCTTAGCTATTTAAACGGCTCAGCGCGGCGATGGAGAAATTACCTTCGATTTGAATTCGAATATCAAATCGCGAAAACAAATAAGGTATTTACGGAGAGTTTCCTATTATCAGTTTCAGACGCTGACGATAAGAATAATGGAAAAACTTGAAACTGACGTGGCGTTTATTTTGGTAGAAAATTTCAGGAATGATAGACTTTTCGTTGGAATATTGGCTCCAGTTGGGTTAAATTTTTTTTTGTCCCTTTTCAGATTTTTTTATTTCTTAACTAATTTATTTTACTTTTTTGAGTATGATAATTTTTGAAAAAACTAGAAAGATTGATAAAAAATTAAAAATAGTTTACCGATTTAAAAATAAACAATGTGAATTAAATTAAATTAATTAATTTATTTTTATTTTTCTAAATTACTTTTCTATGTTGGTCAAAATTTCTTTTTTTTACTCTTCTTGAGGACAAGAATAAAAAAATAATAATTTAATTAAAAAATAAGAAATCATTTAAAAATAAAATAAAATAAAATAAAATATAATAAATAACTCGATCTTTAGTTTTCGTGTGATGGTTATTGAGCAAGGTGTCCATTAAGGTTTCTACGTTAGTTGAAGAAAAAATAATAAATCTTGTTAAAGCATAGTAAAGTAACTATTCCGTCTTTTTAGAATAAATGAAACCTTATTTGGATTGGGTCCTAAGCAATCCAAATTCTGTAATGCACACTAAAATTGATTATTTAAATTATTTATTTTATTATTTTTAATATATATATATATATCATTCATATACAAAATTAAATTAATTGAATTATATTAATTGTCTTAACAAATCACTTTATCTTTAAAAAAGTAAACAATAAGTGGATGTCGTTCATCTGTTTAAAGTAAATATGATTTATGCATGTATTTAATAATATCTAATTAATTTAATTTTTTGTACAAATGATCTATATACTAAAATAAAAAATAAATAACTCGGATTATCAAAATAGGGTTGAACTTTCTTTCTATTGTTTCTTGTTTTTCTTCCTTTGGCAGCCATTTTTTTTTTACATAAAATTGCATATTGTTTTTACAAATTAAACAACTATTTTAGGGGGATATTTTTCAAAATAACTTACTTTTTAAGAAACAGATTTTTTTGAATTTAAAAAAAAATTATTCTCCAATAATTAAAAAATACAAAAATAATAAGTGTGTTTTAAACTTTTTAATCTTTTTATTTCCAAAAACGCAAAATAGAAACAATACTAAACATATGATTTATTCTCGTTTTCTTTATATTCATTTATGTTTAAAAGTTAAAAGATACGTTCTCACAATTTTACTTATTTATATTTTTTAAAATAGATGCAACCCGACTATATAGTTATAGTCGGTCAATTAATATGAATTTTTGCATAAATAATTTGTTTGACAAATATTATAAATTGAACAATTTAAATTATTAAAGTAAAATTAAGGTGTAACCCACCAAGCCTGTACAACACTTAACTAAATTCTCCACACTAATGCCTTCTCCCTCATTTGATACATTTTTTCCCACCTAAAAGTCTTATATTGGGGACCAATTCATTTTTTGAACACACCTAATATTTAAGATGTATTATACGCAATTAAATTCGAAGCATTGCGTTTCATTTGGCAATTTGATTTTAAGTTAAACTTTTTACTTAAAGTTATTTTAAACTTAAAAAATTAAAAATTCATTTAGAAGAGGTATGTGGTGACTTTAAACTAAAGACTTAAAGTGATTTTAAGTCAAAAGACAAAATTTTTTACTAAAAGTTGCTATAATTTTTTTTAAAAACTTTTAAAATTTTTTTTATTCAATATAGATCTTATTTGATAGATTTTGATGAGTACATTTAAAAATATAAAAAAATTATGCAAAAAGCAAAAAATAAAAACGTTAAAAATCTTTGAGTTGGAAAACGATGTCTTTTGACTTTTTTAGCTTTAAGCAAAATGGCAAAAAGACAAAAAACTTAACTTTTAAACCAACTTAAAATCAATTGCCGAGGCCTAAATTGGGAAAAATTAACATCATCTGTCCAAATATTTAAAATGTATTATATGTAATTAAATTCAAACCATTAAATTGGCAAAAACTAACATCCACTCTCTAAGCACCATTGTTAGGCTGTGAATAATAATAAACTCTTATCGTTAAAAATTTATTATTCTAAAAAGGCTGTTGGGTAATATTTATCGTTCTTTGTTATTTATATCAATTGGTGCCACTTGAATAATTGATATCTAAATCAGTGGCGAATCTAAGAATTTAACTTGCTAGTTATAGGCAATAATTACGCTGGCATTGTTGTCTTTGATCGACCGTCAGTTATCATTCGTTGATCGTTTCCCACTTGTTATATTTTCCTTGAAAAGTCGCCAATTAATGAAGGACTGAGTATTCAGTTTTGCAAACAAACCAAATGAATTGAATTAATTTTAAAAATAAGATTATTTTTTCTAAAAAATAGTATTTTATTTGATTAAATTGCAAATTTTTTAATTAAAGATTAAAATAATTAGGTCTTAACATAATTTAATAGAAATACTAAATATAATTATTTAAGAATACACATAAAACACTTTTTACATTTTATAAGTAATAGTGTAATTACGAAAAAATGAGGGAAGAATGTGCCTTCCAACATAGGTGAAAAATATTATTTTTATATGATTAATGTAGACAAACGAAAGAAAAATATTCATTTTTATGAACGGTTAATGTAGATTCAAATAGTTTAAAAAGTTAGTTATATTTAAGATATTAGAGAAACTATTGAAGGTAGTTATTATTAATTATTACTTTAAAATATGGCACTAATATAATTGATATTTTTGGAGGGGTGTTTACATAAATGAGGTGGGGTACTAATACAATTTGTTTAGAAACTGTGCGGGGTAATTATGCAGGGGTGTGATTAGTTGTTGAGAAAATAAAAAAATTAGGCTCAAGCTCGATGGTTAAATAGCTCTTGCACAAGAAAACAGGTGTGAGATTGGCCGTTGGACTTTGCCGGAAGCTCGTCTGATGTTAAAGTCAGTAGACCATGTGAAAAGTATTCGAAATTTTGAAGTGAATTTAACATAGCTTTTCGTAAGAGAAAGAGTTCTTGTGTACCTTATGTTTTTAGCTCAATTTTTATATTTAAGCCGTGTGAGACTTGGCGGAAAAAAAAAGGAAAGAGAAGGTGCCCGTGTTTTAGTGGGAAATGAGTGGATTCTCAGGCCTATTTTTGAACAAATCTCTATGTTCTCCTTACAAGAATTGTCCAAGGCGCCTTCCGCGATGCTGGCGGGTGATAGACTGTTTTTTGTCATGTCAACTATCATTCGAGGCAGGGATATACGAAGGCGGTGCTCTGAGTTCGGCTATCCCATCACGCTTAATGGGCTTTTGCCTCGATCGGGACCTTCGACGTGCGCCTGGCCGAGCTTGACATGTTGACCTGATTGAGATGAACTCACTTAGCTGTCTTGATTCGAGCTTCTGGGCCAGATTCCTGGGCCATGGGCCAGGTCTGTGCTTTTGGGCTAACCCCCATCATTTTTTCCAACTCTTATGTCTTGGGCTTAATTGAGATATAAAGATGTTCGATTATGGGATTCATCCCCCAATGATTCGTTTGCCTAATAACCGCCATATTCGTGTGGAACGGGCGCTTCATGATGCTCGTCAGCCCTTCAATTGCCACTTGCTGAGGGTACCCGCCTTAAATGTCTTGCTTTTCGAGGCATCTTTTCGTTCTCTTCAAGGGACAGCTGTCTTTTTGAATTCGGGCCATGCCTGTTCGTGTGTATATAAGGGGAGATGGGAGAATCTCTGCGGCTTCAAGATCATCTGCTCCTTCACCTCCTGCCCTCTTAGAGACTAGTTTTCATTTCTACCCTTCTGCCCTTGGTCATGGTCCCTTAATTGTCGAAATTGTTCCTCTACTATCTTACTTTCCCTCCACCCTTCGCTCGCCCTCTGCCATGGGGGGAATGTCGTGCTGGTTTGGAGTTCTTTCGTTATTGTCGTTCTTGAGTGGTGAAGTTTTACCCCTTATCCCATCACCATCAGATATCCTGACCCGTCGAATGCGAAAGAGTCGCCCTATGGTAGCGAAAGAGGGGTAGCTTTTCCTGTAATCCTTGTGGTTATGCCTTTAGTTCGCTCGTTAGGACTGGTGCTGTCTTGGTCTCCTTTGGGAAGTTTATGATCGAGCGAACAAGGCTTTGTTCATAGTCACTCGGCATAGAATTGTGAAGCCTATCATAGGGAACCTCTCGCGCTAATGCAAAACGGCCAGAATCAGACCCGCGCGGTTGAAGTTCTAGAATCAGAACACTACTTTAGAGTTGAGGCTGGTGCAATTATTGTGTTGTCATTTCAATCATTTCGGTGTGAGAGCTGGATCATAGTGATGTAGATCTTTATCCGTGACTTGCACGGGTAGGGGGTAAATTCCTCATCATGTGTGGGTAACTTAGCATGGCTGACGGAGCTAAAGCTTATTTTGGAGCCGAGGCGTGTTTGGTGCAAGTAGTCGCTATCGTGGATCAAGCTCTAGAGGATAGGATGTTGGAAAGGCTTCCCCGTAATTCGCTCGTTCAGTCATAGAGGGCTTATCGCTAATAGGGACTCAAGTTTGCACTTTCTTTCTCTTAGAGTGATGCATGTTGAACTTACAATTTTCCTGTCGTTGTTTTGATTCACAGAATTATCTGTGAGGGGTTGGGTCTTCATCAATGGCTGACGCTCCACAGAGCGATCTCTCCGTCGAGCCTTTGGGTTAGGGCATTAGTTAGAAATTTTTCATAGACGACGTCAAATGTGCGAGGGTGATTCCGCTGGGGTGTGATTAGTTGTTGAGGGAAAGGAAAGAACTAGGGTTAGGTCCTCGGGCTTGACAACAAGATTGCTCCTGCGAAGTAGGGGTGAGACTGGCTGACGGGCTTTACAAGAAAGCCCCTTCGATGCTAAACCAAATAGACTGTGTATAAAGAGTGTTCAGAATTCTAAAGTGAATTTTTTAGAATTTTTGTAAGAAAAAGAGTTGTTACGTACCTTATGTTTTTAGCTAGCTGTGTGAGATTTGGCGGGAAAAACGGGGAAGTTGCCCATATTTTAGCGAGAAATGAGTGGATTCACAAGCCTATTTCTAACGGGACCCCTTTGTTCTCATTATGAATTGTCCAAGGCGCCTTCTCCGAAGTCGGCAGGTGATAGACTACTTTGTGTCATGTCAACTGTCATTCGAGACAGGGATGTATAGAGACGATGCTTTGAGTTTGACTATCTTAATAGGCTTTTTTCTTGATCGAGACCTCTGACGTGCACTTGGCCGATCTTGGCATGTCGGGGTGACCGGACTGAGATGAACCCTCTTAGCAGTCCTAATTTGGGCTTCCAGGCCCAGCTTCTGGGTCATGGATGAGTTTGTGCTTTCGGGCTAACCCCTATTAGAAACAATTTATTTTATAAAAGTAAAAATATAAATATGAAAAATTGAGGGACGGCACGTATCGTCTCTATACCATAACTAAATCTGCTAACGAGTTTAAAATATATTAGAAATTGATTCGTGAGACACTGTAATGTGAAGTAGTTAGTGAAATAAATTCTTGTGCATGCAGTAGTATTATAATTGGTAGCAATGACGGCGGTGGTGGAAGAGACCCTTAGATCCTAGATTTTTGAGATCCTGGAACCCTCGGGACCCCGTAGCCTCGGACCCTAGGATTCCTCGGGATCCTGAACTCCTAAACCTCGACCCCTGAGACCCCACACCTAAAACCTCGGACCTGAGTACCATGGATCCTTGGGACCCCGTAGCCATAGACCTTGGGCCCCTTAACCCTGGGCCCAGGATTCGAAAACCCGAACCTTGGCACCCCCGAACCCTGGCGCCTTGACCTTGGGACCCTCAGACCCTTAAATCCCGAACCCCGAGATACGTGGATCCTTGGGACCTGAGACTCGGGGATTCCCCAAGAGTCGAACTCAGACCCTAGGACCTCGACCCTCAGAACCCCATACCTCGGGACCCCTTAAGATCCCAAACCCCTGGGACTCTTTGACCTTGAACCCCTGGACCGTCGAACACATAGGACCTGTAGCCTTAGACCCCTAGACCTTTATTATCTTGGGACCCGAGACTTGGGACCCAAGACCCTGAAGCGTCGAAACTTGAGAGCTCGACCCATGGGACTCGGACCTTCGAACCCTTCGGGATCCCAAACTCCTGGACCTTAAACTCTTGGATCCCGAGACTCGACCCCTGGGATCTCAGGACCTTAACACTCAGGACCTTGGACCCCCAACTTTCAACCTTCGATCTCCGATCCCCCAACCCTCGATGTTGCCACCACCGCCACTGCCACCATCACTGAAAAATAGCTTATGCATTTTTTTTGTAAATTAATTTTGGTTTTATGAAGTAAAATATTTTACTAAAAAATGTTTACAAAGTATTGGTCATGTTTAATACACACAAAATATACTAGCACAATTAGTCAGAACAATTTTCGAAACAATGACCGTTTTCCGTAATCAATGACAGATCTAGTAAAATATTGTACTGCAGTCGATACGATGGTGTGTTCAATTTCGTATAAGACTATGACCCAAAAATTTATATTCTAAAAGAGCTGATAATCTAGTCTTCTGTGTGTAAGTCGAACTCTACGCACCGATTAAATATTATGTAAAATAAAAGACACTCATGCACAATATTAAATAAATAATGAAACATATATATATATATATATATATATATATATATATTACTCATTAAGATTCTCATAAAATAAAAAAATTAATTTTATTAAAAAAAATTAAATACTAAAACTAAAATCATGATTTTTAGTATATAACCATGATATTAGACTTCCGAACCCTCGGACCCCGTAGCCCTAGACCCTAGGACTCCTGTAATTCTCGAAATTCCGAATCCTTGAACCTGCGAACCCTGCGAGCCCAACCACCAGGGCTCGGACCTTTGAATCTCTTGGGACCCTAATATCTTTGAGGAAGATTAAGAGAGCTTTGAGAGCGATTAAAGTAACTTTGAAATATATAAAGAGAGTTTTGAGGAACATTAAGAGAGATTGAGAGGTAGAATGATTAGTTGGGAAAATAAGATGGATGGGAGGGGGGGAATTTATAAGAGAATTTCTTATCTTCATTTTTTTAAGGAAATAGTTTTTTCTAGTCATTTCCAAATGACAATTTATTCTCTACCGCCCAATCAGTTGTTTAAAGCTCAAGCGTCCATCCATTGTAGGCTGGGCTTTTTAAAACAGTCTCGCAAGCTTGGGCAAATCTTATTGTTTTTAAATTTTTTTAGCCATACAGGATGTGCTTACAAACAAGGCTCGAGTAAGCCTACGAGTTTCAATGTAGAGCCCAGCCCAATGAATTGGGCTAGCCAGAGCACTGTCCAATCAAACTTGGATAATTCTGAATTCACACATTTTTTTGTTTGATGCATGAGATATTTGTAGCCAATTCATTAACACATATACGTGAATGTCCAGAGGAAAAAAGTGTTTAGAATTTACCCCCAAAAACTTGGATTTAGAGGGTTGACCGGGTGAAGGATTCAAAAAATCTACAATGTCCTTATTTGCTATGTAAAATGGAAATGACTACTACTAATAATCACCCCAAAAGGGAAAAAGATGCCAATGGTTGGATAGGTAACTTTTTTTTTTTCCTTCTTTCCCAATTTCTAAAGCAATATAATTTTCATTAATAAATTCAAGATTCGAACACATAATTCGGAATTAATTGCCTATGTTTTAGATTTTTTCAGTCAGTTCAATTCATAAACAAATTCAAGATCCAAGCACACACAAGTGTAATAATTAGATTCAATGAATGCACCATATAGCCTGAACATGAAACTCATTTTGGATTTCAAAACCTTGATTTTCAACAATTAGTCATATGAACAAAAACAATGAAAATTGAACTTCTGCTTGTTGGTCTTCTCCCTTTGTATACAAAAAGCATTCTATTTTTTATACAACGTCATATTTAACAAAAATAAAATAAAATCAGCTTATTTCTAGCTCGATTTTCCATCCTTCCTTCTCTTTTTTTTTCAAGGAGGAGAAAAAAACAAAGAAAAGAAAAGTAAAGGAAAGGGAATGACCCTGATATGTTAGGAGAGCAGTTCAAATCCTAACATTCAAATTGTGTCTAAACCTACCCATATGAAGGACATAGCGTCCCAAGGCAATTATTTGGTTTCCAAGCTCATCAACTATGCTCAAATCCTTGCAAACATTTACGTTAAACGTCACTAGGCCTTTTTCTTCTGGCATCAAAAAGACCTTCTCAAAGCCCACCAATTGCTTTTGGGGCGCATTGTGCACGGCTGGAGGGCTGGAAAACAAGAGAACCGAGTGGCTGCCAGCCATTTTCCCAGCGTTTCTAACGCTTAGGATGATTTGGAAAGTCACATTCTTGCAATTACCTTCCACAACATCGATAGAAGTGCAGTTTGATGAGTTGCAAGCATGACTCTGTCCCAAGGGGATTGAGATTGACTTTGGTGTCCAAACTAGGTGGTTGTTAAACTTAGAATAGCTCAGTCCATCCCCAAACGTGTAAACTTCTTCCTGGGTAGCCTGTGGAAGGATCCGGTCTTATGTTCATGTTTGTCATTGAGATATTTGTGTATGACTCTGGATACCATGACATGGGTAGCTTTCCACCTACATTTAGAGAGAGAGAGAGAGAGAGAGAGAGAGAGAGTGAGAGATTGTGTTAAATTTTTACGTATTTCTTTAAAATTTAAGGCACTTTCTATGAAACAATGATAAATTAATAATAACAAAGTATTGAAAAGTGCAAAAATTGAATGAAGAACAGGAGTAATTGACTTTACTTGGATTGTAATACCCAAAGACGACGTCAGCCAAGACCGCACCACCGGCCTGGCCAGGGTACCCTACCCACAAGATGCTAGTAATCTTATCATTGTCCTTTGCAAACTGCACGTCCATGCCCCCTCCTGACATGATGACGAGGATTACATGGCCCTTGGAAGCATTAGCAACTGCAGTTACCAGTTGTTCTTGCTGCCCGGGAAGACAAATGGAAACTCTATCGAGGCCCTCTCTTTCTATCGATAGGTCGGCCCCCATTACAAGGACTGTTGCATCGGCGGAGGCAGAAATGTTCATGGTGTCGTCTAATTGGGGGGCGGTGCACGCCGTGTTGGGACAACCTGCCACGTAGGTGGTGGCAACTGATGCTGTGAGGCCTTGCAGAGGACTGATGTATTGACATCGAATTCCTACATAATAAAAAAATGACTTAGTAACTATTTTACTTTTTAGAAGTTATATCTTTTTTAGGGGGAAAAAGCAGGTGAAATGACTACTATACCTCAATTAAAAAATTCAAATTTATTGTCAAAAAATAAATAAATAATTGTACAATTATTTTAAACACTATAAAACTTAAAAGTAAAAAATAAGATCTAATTAGACATTGCAACAAGAAGAAAAAATGAAAAAAAATAACGCATTTTTTCTTTTAAAAAAATGACAAAAAATTAGTGGGTTTTAGATATACTAACGCTAAAATTTAAAAGCTAACTTTTTACAAAAGTGAGTTTTCAATCCCTGACTTGCATGAAATCAATCCCTGACTTGCATGAAAAATGTAGTAGGTGTTTGATTGGAACGAGAGCAGTAGAAATGGACAGAGGAGAGAAAAAAATAAAATACTTTTATGCGTTTGTCTAGCAATAGAGTGAAAGAAAATGCAAGGAAATAAAGAATTTTCTTTTACAAACTATTTATAGGCATATAAATTGGACTTCTATTTGAGCAAACTCCTATTGTTAAAACAACACTGGAACTTAATGAAAGATTGACAGAAAACAATTATCTTTAATTTAAATTTCAAATTTGTCCATTTTTTCTTACAATTTAGTACTTGAGTGCTCATTTTGCAACCCAATTTTAAGTTGAATTTTGTTACTTTTTAAATTTTCAAGTCAAGTAAATAAAAATATATATATATTGGTCAAAAAGTAGCTTTTAAACTAGTGGTATAAAGACCAAAAATAAAAGTAGGAATTTTTGGCAATTAACTTTTTTAAAAGCTTTAACCAAAAGGCTTAAAAGTTGACCTCAAGTCACGACCCAAACAAATCCTAAATTAAGTTTTCTTTATTCAAAATTAGTGAGACTAATTCCACAAATACATTTTTTTTCAAAAC
>JAOTRH010039510.1:0-20308 GCA_034768845.1 Heliamphora exappendiculata
TATATATATATATATATATATATATATATATATAGTAACGGAGTTGTTTGATATTTATGAAATTAGTGCCTTTAAATTATAATTTATAAAATAAAGCACAGTGTTTAATAAAAATTATAATTTATAACTAAAATATAAAAAAAATAGTGATTAATTGATCGATAAACTGTGGGTGTTCGAAACTTGTAGCTTATAAGCTAGAAATTTTTTGGCAGAAAGATAAAATCTTTGCCAAACACCCCCCAATATATGTTCACTGTAAGTGTGTCTATGTATTAGTCCTACCGGTTCAAACTATTCAATTCAACCCAATCATATTAACAATTGATAATTTTGCTGGTGGTTGGGTGACGGGTTTTTCAATTTTTTTTAGGTGATGGTTGAGTTACGGGTTGTGAGCATAATCACCCGCCAAACCCATCAATGTTTAATTTTGTGGATTTTTTTACGAGCCTAGGTTGCAGATTGTATTTGCATTTTCATGTAAAATTTATGTAATTTGGGCATATGTATAGTTAATTTGACAAATTCATGATTTTTGAGTTTTTAATTTATCAAAAATAACTTTATTTAAATTAAACATAACTATTATATAATTGGATAAAAATAAAACGGTTTCAACAAAAAAAACTCAAAATAAGCATGTCCAAGCTACCAAATCGAGTTGCATCCACCTGTGAACCTGTGAATTTGTGGGTCCCAAATTGCTGAACCCGTTGGTCGGTTGGGAGCGCCAAAATTTAAAGCCACCAGAGCCAACCCGCCCCGTGGACACCCCTTTATTGATATATGTTGGAAATCATGTTTTAGTACATACATGAACAAACATTGGTTGGGAAATTGTGTGTGTGCAGATGAGAGCAAGGTTATCTGGAGGCCATTTTCGGATGATTAACGAGAAGCTCTACACTTGCACGTATGTTTAATTTAACTGTTGTAATTATTAATAACAATTGCAGAGTATCTATACGTTTAATCTTCATATTATGTTGATGTGTTGTCGTTCTCTTCTCAATTCTCATGTGCTTTTTCTTGATAAGAAAGAATTTATAAGAAATGAGGAACCTCAATTTTGGGACTTCTGTTTTCTGTTCACTTTAATACATTTCTTTCTTTTATCCATAGAACTACAGAAGCAAGCCTTGTGCTTGTTTTAAAACTGTAATTACATAAGAATTCTATCCCATACTAATTTTTCACTTAATTTAGATTTTATTTTCATTTTCTACAGGGGAAATGAAGCCCTTAACTATTTTAATGGAGATCCGACGATGTTTAACATGGTAAGAATTTTTCACCTTGAATGAAACCAGTAAATTACAGTTTTAGGTTCTGTTTATTATGGATTTAGTTATCTGGTTTCATGCAATGTATTCGATTGAACTCTAAGAAATTAGATGGAAAAAAATTAGGCCACATAATTGGTTTGTTTCCCTCCTAACATTGCATATTCTTTAATTCAGCAAGCTGTGTCTTCATGAAGCTAGTAACTTGTTGTGGCTACTTTAGTTCTCGTGTTTTTGCGTTTGTGATGTGGGCATCTCATGTCTTGGAGCGTGGTGATTTTGAAATTGTATGCTGAAATAGGCACCTACTTCACACATTTTGCATACTATACAATTCATCTTATATTTTCCTTACCCCTATTTATTCGTCATACAAAGATAATGTTCTGAAATGTCTTGTATTTGTCTCATAGAGAATGTAAAAGCCTCTTACGGTGAAAGAGGGCTCGAGGCTGTTAGGTCGAAGTTTTTTGGGGGTATTTGTTATCTTTTTCTGCTAGGGTTTCAGTAATTGGAGGCTGTAATCTTTATTGCGTACAATGAATTTCTTTTCTCCCTCGCTGCTATGGCATAACACCTAGTCAAACCATATAAATCCTATTATGTGTGATTGATTGAATTTTTTGTTACCTGTGTGGATTGAAACAATGTTTTTCTTGTATAACGTGGAACATTCTTATTCAGATATATTCGAGTCACCTATATTCTAAGATTCTGCACTGTAACTTATGTTTACTTAGCTGGCCAGTATCATGCAGGATATCAAGAGCAAATGTCACATTGGCCAGAGCAACCAGTTAATATTATCATTAAATGGCTAAAGGATCACAACCCTTCTTTACTGGTGGCTGATTTTGGTTGTGGTGAGACTCTAAACCACTTACAAAGGAAATCTATTAAATTTATACCACCTAATATGAGGACTTGTTGATTGTTCTTTTGGTTGACATCTCAATATTGTTATGTTCTATTGTATAGGGGATGCACGCCTAGCAAAAAATGTCAAGAATAAAGTATTCTCTTTTGATCTTGTCTCAAATGATCCGTCCGTGATTGCGTGTGATATGTCAAAAGTATGTTATTACTATGCTGTGATCTTACTTTACAAGGCTTTAGAGTATGCTATTACTATGCTGTGATCTGCTTGGTGTTAAATGGTTTTCTCTAACTTTTGCCATATTTTTTGTATGGGATTTAAATCCAAATTTAAGCGCTGATAAAAAGCTAGTGATCTTTATGTACGTACAATACATAGTTTAATGTGGATTTTAACTTTTGAAGCACGCTCATGATCTTGTCATCAAGATTAAGACAATCAACAACTCTAGGGATAGATGAGTTGGCAAGGGACCCGACCTAAAGAAGTGGAGATCTTGGGTTCAACTTCCCGTGACTTCTTGGGGTCACCCGCACAAAGGTAATCACGATTTTCATGGGTCTTGACTTTGCCCTCGGTGGAGCATACATGGACTTGGAGTTTATCCGCAAGAAGTTCCTCGTTATAAATAAAAATTGAAGAAAAAAGAATAAAGATAATTGACTAATTGTTGAACTGGAGGGTAGGTCAAACTTGCTTTTAATTTTCTTTTTAAAATGTTGAGAATGCTTTTAATTTTCATTTTAAAAATGTTGCTTATGTTCTTATTTCACCTTATAACTTGTGGTTTTCCTATGCATGCCCTGTCATTGTTGTTATAACCTCAGGTCTTAGTGTTTTTTGAGGTTACAGTCTGAAACTCATGATTCAATATGTGCACAATTGTGATACTTTTAATCCTTTTTTACCTGTTCTATCTGAATTTGCCGAAGAAACATTGAGCTTTACAATTCGAAGACTTTTGTTATCAATGCTAATTGTAGGATACGTTCTCTGACGCTTAATGATTGTTATTGTAACTGCAGACACCTCTTGACTCTTCGTCTATAGATGTTGCGGTCTTTTGTCTTTCACTGATGGGCACCAACTTCCCAAGTTACCTTCGAGAAGCACACAGAGTTCTTAAGCCGGCGTATGCATGTGGTTTTAATTGAAGGTTTTTCAATTACTTTTTCTTTGCCTTTTCTAGCTCATAATTGGTAGGATGAATGGTTCTGTACAGTGGCTGGCTCTTGATAGCAGAAGTAAAGAGCAGATTTGATGCAAATAACGGAGGAGCTGACCCAGATAAGTTCACAAAAGCCATCTGCGAGCTGGGATTTACTTCTCTATCAAAGGTTCATTCATGTTCTCTCATTGATCATCACATTTTTGTTCTTTTTCATTTATCCTTACTAATTTTTAGGTATTTTGTGCAGGATTTCTCCAATAAAATGTTCATATTATTTTACTTTAAGAAAAAGGTTCAGTAGCTTTATCCCATTTTACTAGCAAGACTTTGGTGTTTGGTGTTGTTTCCGATTATAGCTTTCTGCTACTAATTTTAACAATAAGTTATCATTTCTTTTTATCGCAACTTTTGCTACAAATCATAATTATTATTTTTTCTATAAACAACTAATTTTAGTTCCAAGCTACTGTTCTTTCCAAACACTATCCATTCCAAATACTCTTAGCTACAAGTTATAATTATCATTTCTTCAGTTACAATTTAAAAGCAATTAGTTTGAGCAACGCGGCGCCAAACACCACCTATATATATATATATATATATATATATATATAGATATATGGTCATTTGATCTGTTGTCAGCCATGAAGCAAAACTTGCTTTACTGCCTCCTAACAATTTCTCCTTTCTTTTTCTGCAGGAGAAGCAAAATTCCAAGAGGAGGGAAATTGAATGGCCTGAGTTGAAGCCTTGTTTGTACAAGCGTAGGTGATATTTGAACAAAATGGTTAGTGAGGTTAATTTTCGACAAAATGGCTGGAAAAACTATATATTTACTGATTTTCTGCATGTCTACATGGTGAAGCTGCTGGACGTTTCAGATGTCCCCGTTTTGTGTGCTTTTTGCTTATTTTTATTTTTTATGGTCTTTTTTCATCTTTTGGTCATTTTTTTTGTTTTACTTTTTTGAATGGTCTCGATAAGAGAAATAAAAAAAATGTTAATCAAAATATGAAAATAGTTCACTAATGACAGAAATAAATAATATAAAATCTGGCTTATTAGCTTAATTTTGTCTTTTATGATCTTTTTGATACTTTGGTAAAAAAAATTACTTTCCCATTTGGTCTCCATAAAAGGAGTCCGAGAAGTATACTATTTTTGACCAAATGATGAAAAAAATTATTTAAAAACAAAAATAAATAAAATAAAATAAACAAATAAGATATTTTCTTAGATGGGGTTATGCATGTGGAGGGTCAGCTCTAGTGGGTTGAATTGCCTATTTTCAACTTCTGTATCCCCGTGAATTTAGATTTGGGAGTAGTTTTTAGGTAGTTTGAGACCACATGATCATGGGCCATCACAACCATTGGTAGTAGCCACAGTATAAATGTGTGACTGTGATGGTTTGTGTGGCTGTGATGGTTCGGGATTACATGTTCCTAAACTAAATATTTTTCCAGATTTTGGGGAGTGGGGATTCATAGCTTGAGGACCAACAGCGTGAAATTTTAGTTTATAGTTTTTAGTCGGTAAAACATTTCGGTTATTATTGTTGTTAGTTAATGTTCCTTTCAATTGGATGCGAGTCCGAAAAAGTACAATTTTTATTTTTGCCTAACTATTATTTTGATGTATTTGCTCTAGTATTTCAAGTCATTTTATTAATACATGATTAGTTATGTGAATGAAAATGTGATGCTTTTTCATTGGGTAAATAAAAGAAATTCTATAGTTTGCACTCTTTTTGGTCATTTTTTGCACTCTTTTTGGTCATTTTGGTGTTTTGATATTGGTTATGACAATTTTAAATTCAGTTATGAACTTTTTTTAGTTTTGGTTTTTGATTGTTTTGATTTTGACCTTAAGTTATATAAATTTAGGGTCAGTTGTGTGATGCATTTCTGTATGCATCTAAATAGTGACGCATACCGAATCTAAACAGTGATGTACATAATAGTCCAATCTGTCAAATAAATTTGACTAGCTTTTTCAACCATTAAAAATTAATGTTAGTTAGCTATTTTAGCCAATTAACATTTTACTCTCACAAAATATTTTGAAATAAGCTATTATCTCTAGGCGGGGTTATGCTTGCTGAGGGTCAGCTCTAGAGGGATGAATTGCCTATTTTCAACCTCTATATCCTTCAGATTTGGGAATAGTTTTTGGGTGAGTAATTTCCGGAGCATCATGTGGTTAGTTTGCGTGGTACTCTTATCTAATATAGTAGTAATAAATTTTACGGTAAAAACATAATAGTTCAAACTATTTGAATGGTTATGAGATGAAAAATAATTTACATGATATAAGTTATGGTCATTTATTTGTTAAAAATATCTAGCGGCATTGGACCGAAAGTACCTAATAATTTTTCCTTTTTGAGGTAGTTTGAGGCCACATGATTACCTAATTTGTAGAATTTAGGAGTAGGCACTATATAAATATGTAATGGTTTGGGATACATAATCCTAACTTACTTACTTGTTTTTTTGGATTTTGGGAAGTGGGGATTGTAGCTTGAGGACCAACTTAGTGAAATCTTGTTTATATTTTTAAGCCAATAAAATGTTTCAGTTATTATTGTTGTTAGTTAATGTTTATGGGTTTATCTTCATCCCAAGATATTGATATCGATGATTCGAATCGTTTATTGTAACTACCACTCAAAAGATTATTTATGTGAAAAATTAGATTAATTAAATATTTATAAATATAGTGTCTGATAATATTATTTTTAATGGTATGCATGATTTTAATAGTAGACAGTTTATTTTATTTATAATAAATATATATAAATAATTTAGTTATTGATACTAAATCAATTAAGTTTTTTGCATTGATAATCTTCTTAATGAATTTTAAAAAAATTATTTAACTTAAGATTTTATGACTTAAAAACATGCTTGAGGTAGTGATAGTTGAGAGTCATGGTGTTTTGCTGCAATTTTATTGATGCAATTCCAAATGCTAAATGTCAGAAAGTAATATATCTCGATGAAGATGAATATGAGGTCGAATCGTAAGGATTTGTGTATTTCAAAGCACAAATTAATAAAAAAATAAAATAAAATATTTGATTGAAAAACTTGATTTTGTTTGAGAACTTTAATTGAATAAAATTAAATTAATGTAATAATAGAGAAGAAATGTACTAAGGCATTAATGATTTACCGCTAATATTTTTAATTTATTGTTTTAGTGATTTAATTTGTATAATTTAATCAAGAACTCTACAAAATGTGTTCTTAATCGGACGATAAAAATTGTTATTTTATAAAAATATTATTTTAAAAATAAATTAATTTGATTGATTGATTTGAACAATAAAAATCTAAGTTATTTGATTCGCATAGAATTTAAAACTTTAACTGTGCCCAAGGCTAACAATAGAACAATGAATTTTACATAATAAATTTTTTTTTAAATGATCTAATTAATTAATCAAATTAACCTTGCTATGGAAATTATTCTTGAATCAATAAAATAAATATAATAAATCTATTAGGGTTCTTCCTTTAGCCTTAGCAAGAAACTTAGAAATTCATAAAGAAAAAAATAAATTAGAATTTTTAGAGAAGAAAGTAGAGATGAATAGAAAAATGATAACTTACCATCTAAGATCTCTTATCCTATATGTAATAGAGGATAATTTTAGAGATTTTATTTTTAAATAAGATCTTATTTTTAAAAAAAAATATTATTAATTTTTTTAAAAATGATAAAATTTGAAATATTAAATAGGGGCCAAAATTACATAGGCTATATCGTTACAAACGCTAAAATAATGACTTTTGGTGCTAGCTCAAGTTGGGTCCACGTCTTTAGAGTCAAATTTTGAAATTTTTTTATTTTTTCGATGTTATATTCATATGTTGAAGCTCAATAATTTTTAAATGTATTCTGAAAATTCAAATGTTACCTCTAAATCTCTAATTTAATTCATGCAATAGAAAAATAAGTATTTACACAAAATTAATTATATAAGCAAAAATTATTAACAAAATAGTACAATAAAATCAATGTTTATAGGTAAAAATATACACTATTAATTCTTTATCATGTTTCCTTTTGAATCATTCTTGAGAACTTTGAATCCTCCCTTGAATAATGACAATCTATCATTAGGATAGGTACATGTGTGGTATCGATCTAAACCCTTTCGTGGATTAAATTAGTATTAATTGTCATTATTTTAGGAAGGATTTAAGAATTAGGAGGATTTAAAGCTCTCAAGAATGATTTAAAAGAAGACACCATAAAGAGCTTTATTATTTCATTTATGCTGGTTTTCGTTGTATTTCGTAGGCATTTTCACAATCCAATTTGGTTTGATTTAAGTTAAATTAAGAGTCAAGTTATTTTGAAGGGTTTTAAAAATTTTTAAATTGAAATTAAACCGTGAGTACCATATAACCAAAACCGAATCAATAAAGAACAGTTTAATTCCGATTTGAAATTGCAATTCTAAGATTAAATATTTACTACTTATTTTATGTTTTAAAAAGTATACCTTTATTTTGTTTATCTTTTTTGCTCATTTTTATGACTTTTTTTTATTTATATTATTTTATTTGATATTTTGTTTTCTCTCTTATTTTATAAGATTGCAAAAAGATATTGTATTTATAAACTATTTATTATATTTTTTTCTCTAAATTTTATAGTTATTTGTTTATATGTAATACTTAATAAATTTTGAATACAATAAAATTAATAAATGATTGGGTTCAATTTTATACAGATCTCTAGAAGTTTAATTTGAAAACCAAATTATAAACGATTTTTAATAATTTAGAATTAGAACTAAATTGTCAATAAAAAAGTAAAACTAAATAATACGACTTAGATAAGTTTGGATCAGTTTTTGGAACACCCTCTCAGCCCCTTGCGTTTTGTAAAGAAGAATTCAAGTTTTCAAATTTGGAATTGAAAGCTATTTTGATTAATATTTTGTTGTAAAAATAACTTCAAATTTTTAACTACAAGCCACGTCCTAGACTTGATGGGCTCTATAAGAGCATTTCAATTCTATTATGTTTTTTTTTTAATTTTTTCTTGATTAGATTGAAAATAAGAACATTAGTAAATAAATTCAAAACAGAACAAGAGACTAGGATTTTTCAAAAGTCACCCAACAGCATTGACACCAAGCAGAGGCATGATTGTGATAGAGAGTGTACATAGAGATAAATGGATCATTCTGATTCGCTCCTTGCTTTGTTAATCTGTCAGTTTTTCTATTTCTTTTAACACCAGATGTAACTTATGGTAGTATTGATCTCTGTCATAAGTTTACCACAATTTTCAATAAGAGTTTTATGGGAGAAATGTGTAAAATTTTCGTCTTTCACTAGATTGAGTGTCATTTAGCAATCAGTTTCAATATCAAAATCATAAAGACCTTTTCTTGTTGTTTTTTTTTTAGACAATTGAAAATGTTTTAGAATTCAGTCTCGAGATTTATACAATCTTGAAGACGTCCATAGACTTGTACAATTCTATTATGTGTTATACCTATATAAGGTAAAAAAAAAAAAAAGTATAATTTTCATTTTACCCTACTATTATATAATGTAGTCGCTCTAACATTACTAGAAATTTTGGCTAATTAAAGTTTATAGGAAGAAACATTGATTAGTGACGTTAACAATTATAGGTTTTGGTTGGCCTTATTGTGTTCATTCACAAACAGTTATGGTATGCACTTAGTTAGTTATCTTAATTTTATTTTTTAATTATTTTAATTTTAATTTTGGCTATAATAATTTTAAGCTCAATGATGCAGTGATTTTAATTTTAATTTTAATTTTTTAGTTATTTTAATTTTAAATCATGTAAACTTAGGCTCAATTACAAAGTGCATTCTATGTGCACCTAAAATAGTGAGTGTATATATAATAATCCAATTCAATAAATAAATTTGATTAGCTTTCAAAGATTAAAAATTAATGTTAATTAGCTATTTTAGTTCAAACTTATTTGGAGCCTTTTAAATATATTATCTTAGATAGCAATCACGTGTGTGGAACGAGTATGTGTCTCCCCCATTTCTCTCTCTCACGTGAATTTGACCAAGCCAACAATAACCTTGAATCCACAGCATGACCGCAATTAATCTGGAATTAAAACAAAGGAATGTCACAAGATTTGCAAATTAGTAGGAATATGTAAGCTATGCTTTTTGGTGCTTTGATAAATAAATAATCATAATTTATATAATGTATCACGTAAATTTGTCATATATTAAAAGTACGATGTAGATTTTTATTTTAATTATTTAATAAAAATAAGTTATTATATTAAAAGTACAACGAAAAATTTACCATGTGCTACTATGATAGTATCGAATAATTACTCCACAAAATTAATGATATATGAAGAAAAAAAAGATTGGCTTCTCTCTAATCTATGGTGGGATTGAATCGATTCATTTGGACTATTTTTTTTTTTTTTTGTCTAAAAGGGATCTATTTTGATTATCTGAATTATTTATTTTATTATTTTTAATATATATATTATTACTGTAAAAAATTAAGTTGATAGGATATCGTTAACTACTTTAACAAATTATATTTGTGTTAATAAAATGAATAGTAAATAATTATCATAAATTATTTTTTCTTAAATCTAATCACATTCTCTCCGAAGAGTAGTTGAGTGTTCACTTAATTTTCATAACCTTCTTTCTTGGTAGTTGCCCAATTGACAGACCCAACAGAAGCTTAGTGTATGATCAATCTTTTGTCTGAATTTACAGAAAGTGCGTGGTTAACTCAAGTAAGGGTGAACTCTAAAACGAGTTGCGAGTTAAGATGGTACGGTCTTAATGGCGTGCACATGACATATTTATCATCTAACAAAAGACTCACTTTAAAAGAATGCAATAGAGTGAATATAATTCATCAATCGTATACTTTCTCAATAATTTTCTTAAACATTACTATATTGTGAACCAACTTAATCGTTGAAGAAGCGTAAGCAGATACTGCATCGGTGGCAATATTGCTTAACGGGTTAATTGTGGCTCTCCATTTTTTTAACACATAATTAAAATTTTAAAATAGAGTGTAAAAGGTCAGAGTAAAAGGGGTCTGCTCACCTATCTCTAACTAACGTGACGGTGAGAATTAGTTGGAATTGGGGTATGGGGAGTGAAAGTCAATTCTGGAGTGCCGATCCACCGACTGTTTTTACAATCCCATACCTCCAAAAATCTAAAGAAAAAACAAAAGACCAAACCCATAATATATATATATATATATATATATTTGTTTATTTATGTGGATTTCTTTTTCTTTTTCTTTTTCTTTTTCTTTTTGGTGTGGGGTACCACCGTACCTGTGGAAAAAGTCCACGGCTCTCCATCTCACATTGATACACCGACATGACTTTTAGAGGGAAATAATATATGTATAATTATGTACATATATATTACATAGGTGTATATTGGCCCTATTTGTGCTAAGTTGCAGATATTTTTACTTATTTTTTTTTATTTTTTTTAATTTTTTAACTAAATTTTTTTATTTTTTCAAATCGTATCGATGAGATAAATTAAAAAGATAAAATAAAATTTAATAAAAATATAAAAATAATTCATTAAAGACAAAAATAAGTAATATTAAATTTGACTTATTAACTTATTTTTATTTTATTTGAAGCTTTTTTATATTTTGATAATTTTTTAAAAATCTTTTTGACTTGTCTTGACTTATTGGCTTAATTTTTTTTACTAAAAATAAAAATAAAATAAATAAATAAATAAGTTATTATCCCAAATGGAGCCGTGGATCCACAGTTTTTTTTTTAAATTTTATTTTATGGAGAGCTTTATCCGGTCCTTTTTCAGAGGTTTTTTTTTATTTTATTTTATTTATCATCACAGTTCCATGCGATGATGCGTGTGAATGCTCATTTTTAAAAGTACAATAATTTGCGTTTCTGAGCTTGCGTTCGAGTGTTTAATCGGCGCAATTCTATTTTTAATGAAAAGTTTCGCATGATTTCTTTTGTAGTGTGCACACGAATTGAATTAATTTGATTATAAGTAAATTTAAAAATTAAGCTCTTAGTAACAATTTTAAAATTTTTGAAATCAAAATTTAACTATTATATTTGTAAAATCAAATCAAAATTAATTCGTAAAAATAATTCAGTTCTAATATAGTTTCGATTCTCTATTCTTAAAATTCAAAAATAATTTTATTAAATACATAATTGAAACAAGTTTAGCATAAACTATTACTTAAGAGCTTAAAACTGAAAACTAAATATAAAAAATAGACCCTTGGCAAAAAAAAATGAGCATCTCTTTTTTTGACACAATTTTTTTCTAACGACGCATTAATTGTTAAATATTTAGTTTTTTTCTATTAGAAAGTGATAATCATAATTTTATGTTAATTATTTTAGCCTAAAATACTTTTTGTTTTCTTTAGTATTAGACAAAAATTGTTAAAGCGGCTTTTAAAAAAATTAGAAATATAAAAATATAAAATATATATTTCTACGGTCCAGTTCTGTTAGAATTGGATTTTTTTAAAAATAAAAATTGAGAACTCAACCGTATAAAATAGTTTTAAAAAATTAAAAATTAGATCCAAATTATTTTAATATAAAACCTGACGAAATGGTACTATATAGACCAATCCAAACCAATGTAGTGATCCTTCTGAATTTTTTTGTGCACCCTTAGTCTATTTAGAGTTTTCTAAACTCAAGTTAATCATACCTTCCCAAGATGAGTGTAATAAGTGATTTATTATTTTATTTTTCTATTAATTATGAGAAAGAGAAGTGTTATAGGTAAAAATATATTTGTTCTGTTACAATTTTAGAATAAAATATATATTGCGAGTTAAAAATGGGTCCATATCAAATTAAAGCATTCACTGTGTATAAAATTGTACAAACATAATATAATATTTTTAGACATCAAACTAACTAATAATAAAAATTTGGTGACATATAATTCTTTTAATTATTATTTACGTTTGTTTTGGCAAAGAAAATATAGAACAAAGGCAGTATTTGCATGAAGTCAATGGCGGGAATAAGTCATCCTCAAGGCGCGGTTTCTATATATGTTTATTTTGTAGTGTCAATGTTTTGACTTTAAGAAGGGTTACTACAAGAAATTTTATTATGATTAAGAGGTCAAGCAATCAAATTAAATCTAAAAGCTAGAAGCGAGTTCGAACTATGCCTAAAATAGGTTTGGATTTTTTTAGATACTGTTACTTTTTTTGAGTTAATTCATACGAAATTTTACCTCAACTCAACTCTGGGCGGTGAGATTGATTTTTCTAAAAATTAGTCGAATTACGCATAAATTGATTTGTATATCTAAATTAGTGCTCGATTGGCTTTTTGGATTTTTTATTTTTAATTTTTGGTTTAAAACAAAAAAAATATATCATAAGAAAAGCTTCAACTGTTTGGTAGGTAGCTTTTAGACTGCAACCTCTTTTTTTTTTTTTACTTTTAAGGGAAAGATATTTTTGATGCTCTAAAGATGGCTTAAAGCAATAAATAGTCACTAAGTTTTTTTGTTATTTAAATTTAAAGCCCTAAAAACAAGAAAGTTTAACTTAGATCAGGCAACCAAACACCTATTATTAGTAATGGTCCTTCTCTTAGATTAAAAAAAGTCAAAAAGAAGCATCTAAAAGTAAAGTTAATGGATTAAATGCGAAGTTTTAATAGCGTCAATCAAAGATATTCAACAGTTTATACGCCCACGATTATTCCTAAAATTTAAGGAATGGTTTCTCCATTTTTTTATTATTTTTTATGAACTTTTTTTTATGTTTTGATAATTTTGACCTTTAAACTTGAAAGAGTTCTAAAAATTTAGTCCTACTATTAAGTTTTTTTAAGTTTTGATCCCAATTTTAAATGTTATTTTTAAATACAGTAAATATACCCTTTACTGCAAAAATTCTAGCCATAGTTTGCTTATTTCAAAAACTCTAGCCGCAATATGCCGTTGACCATCACCGTCGCTCGTTGCCTCTTAATGCAACTTTTGTCATAATTATCGTCAACTCACTCGTCGTCTCTTGTTGCAGCTTCTATCATCGCCGCCGTCGACAATCATCGTCGCCATCAACAATCGTCGTTATTGTCAATACCATAACCGTGGAATATCACATAATTCGACTGTCGTTATTAGGTTAGAAATTTCAATGAGAAATTTCTTTGTTTAATGCGCATTTAACTAAAAAAATTCTCAATACAAATTAATTATGAAAATAAGAGAATGATAAAGAATTTCTCTTTTAACTGAAAAATATCTTAGTTAAAATTTTCGAAAAATTTCTTATGGTAATGTTTTTTGTCAAAAAAATGAAGCAACAATTGAGACTTTTTTTTTGTTAATTGTGTATTTTCTCTGTTCACACATGCATTTAATTGAAGGAAAAAAAATTAGTAAAATATTTTTTGTCAAAATAATGGAATGACTGAGAATTTTCTTTTTTAACCGTGAAATTTCTCAATTTAAATTTCTTAATTTTTATTAGTGTTGATTGGAGATTCTACAATTGATGATCGACGATGGGACTCGTCGACGGTCGGCGATGCAATAGGAGAGGTTGGCTATAGAGTTTTGGTGGTTAATGTTCGACGGTAGATGCGTTGTCGTTGATAGTCAGAGCTGTAAAGGGTGGCGACAATAGATTTTACGAAAGTCGGCGTTATGATCTGCAAAGAAATTCGCAATTGGTGAAACATTGGTATTACATATGAGTCGACATTGAAGGGTAGAGAAAAAAAAAAAGATAAAGATGGCGCAAAAAAAAATAATAAAGAGATCAACAGTAGAATTAGAGTTTTAATGTTAGTTGCTGCTTAAACAGGGTTTATGGACATATTAAGTATAGCATTAGCAAATAAAATAAGACTTAATTTAAAAAATATATTGAATAAGACTAATCTTTTTATAAATCTTACATATAAGATTTTGATTTAAAAATTCTATTGTTTTTTTATCGAGAATCTTAAATTTGTGAAAAAAACCCATATTAATGATTATAGAGTCGGATGAAATGCAAACTAATAAATCAGTTGATGTATTTAATAATAAAGCCAACTTATTAAACAAAAAGTAACTCCTCTACCATGAAACCAAAGAAGCTGGAACCATATTCATGATGGGAAAGGTGTGGCCTACTGTGGCCCTCCTACGTCAGAATCTGTTGTGGATCAAAACAACGTTGTTTTGGGTTTTTTGAGATACAAATTTTTGTTAGTAAAATTACTGTCATTTTGAGCTTTAAAATTATCACCCTTTAATCGCTTACGGTTTTATATCAAACGGTCATTACATGAAGAACCATTCACGCAAAAGTCGTTCCCTCCACAATATCTGGTCACGTATTCAAAACACTCCCAACCAACCAATCGTATTCAGACAACTCGACGGAGCAACGACAGAGTACGATGGCAACAACGTAGGTGGAGCAATGGCAACAACAAAGGCAGAGCAGCAATGGAGCAGATCAGACGGCGAGATCGACGAAGCCAACGGAGCAGCGATGAAATATGACGACAGCAATCAACGGCGGAGCAACAGTGGTAACGGTGGCAGAGTGACGATGACGGAGCAATGGCGGCAAAGAAGGCGGAGCAACGACGAATGATGCTAATCTGTTAGATGTGGCAGCTCTGTTACATGTCAAACCTTAAGGCTAATGACCATTGGATGTGAAACCCTAAGTGATAAAGGGTGGTAATTTTCAAGCTCAAAAGAAAGTAATTTTACTAATGAAAATTTGTATCCCAAAAAGTCCAAAACAACATCGTTTAAACCAACAGATTTTGTGGTGGGAGGCCACAATAGACACCCCTTCGCCATTAATGATCCACACATAAATTTTAATAAACACTTATCTACCATTAAAAAATCTCTCACCCCATAGAAGATAGTTAATTCTTTGGTATTTGGTTATCTTATAGTTTGCATAAATTATTTAAGTTTAACTAAAATAGTAATATTTTCATCAAGAGGGTGTTTATTGTGAGGTAGCTCACAGTACCGGTGCTATGACCTTAAATCTATTTTATTTGAAATCTCAAAATTTAATCAAAATCGTTTATTATATTAAAATCATCGAGTAGTTAATCTCTGTAAAAAATCATCTTAATTGAACATTGTTAGTCATATGATCTGGATAAACTTATTTGACAATTTATTCTTAAAATATTATAAATTAATTAATTTTTTCAAAACAAACATGCACTGATCACATAATTAATGATATCCGATTGAGCTAATTTTCTACAAGAATTACTTAATCAATGATTTCAACATAATGAATAATTTAGATTAAATATTAATATTTAAAATAAAATATATTTAAGGTCACAACACCCCTATTATAAGATACCTCACAACAAGCACCGTCTTCCCTATTTTCACGATGTATCTAACGTAGAAAATTAAAAATTGTCAACATATTCACTGTCTTTTTTTCTTTCCGTTTTTTTTTTTTTTTTGAATATTTGAGCTTAACTATTCAATACTTTCTCTCCCTCCTTTCTTTGCCTATACCATTATAATAAAGTATTCAATACTTTCACCCAAATTGGTCATCACGAGATTTGAATATGCAATCTCCACGCGATGGAAAATTAAAGAGATGACATTAGGCTTTAAAGGCCTTCGTTCTTGGTTTCTCTTTTTCTTTTTTTACTACTAATTTTAATTATAAATTATAATTTTTTCTAAATACTCACAATTTTTGCTATAACTCTTTATTATTTTTTTTTATTTCAGTTACAAGTTACAATTTTTACCAAATACTCGCAACTTCTACTATAAATTACAATCTATAAGTTTCTAGCAATAGTATTCCCAAACATCCTTTATAAGTAAAAAAAAAAATGAAAAGTCCAGATGTAAAGATAAATAAAGCAATAATGATGATTATGACTTGATTGGAAATATTAATTTTTTTAGTTTAAAATGTAAAAAAAAAATTTTAAACTTGTCCGTTTGGTAAAAAAATAAAAAAGATAAAAAATTAAAAACTCAAATCAACACACAAACTCTCACCACTTTTAAAATACAATAATACTTTTTATTCATAACTTATTTATTATCACTGTCAACTAGATATAATTGTAAATATTAAATATAAAAAAAAGGTAAAATTGTCCATTTTGAATAAAAGGCAAAATAATTAACTTTTTACCCAAACAGCTAATTTCAAAAAAGCTAACTTAAACGCTAAGTTACCAAATAATATACTTTAAATTCAATTTAATTCTAAAATTGCAAAAAAAAACGCTTTTAAGTTAGTTTCCAATCAGGGCTATATATAATGATTAAGTGCATGTTTGTGATGTTTACAAAATTTAGCTTTTAAGAAATTTAGTATTTTCATAAAAAGATAAATAAAAAAAGTTAAATTGTTTGGAAAAAAAATTTTAAATAATTTTTTTACTTTTTATTAAAATGTCTAAAATACTTTTATTTTTAACTTTGAAGTTGTAGTATTTGGGATATTGGTACGTTTTTTTTTTTTTTTAGTAATGTTAATTTTTTTTTGAGATATGTATTAGCTTTTTTTCTTGGAATAAACTTGTGTTTGAACTAATTTTTTTTGGACTTTCTGAATTTTTGGCTTTTTTCAATGTAAAATATGTAGAAAAAGTTAACTAAAATCAAATAAGTGGACTTTTTTAAGGACTTTTAAGCAAAAAATTATTAAAAACTGAGACCAAATAAATGAATTTTTTAAAAAAATTTTAAATAAAAAGCTTTTAAAGAAAATTAAGCAAAACATAGACTAAGAGATAGAAAAAAGTTAATTAACTTTTTTTTATAGCAAACAGCGCAATTTAAAAGCTATTTTTTATATAAAAAAAACTCAACTTAAAACCTATTCTAAAGAGGCCCTAAATAAAATTAAAAAAAAAAAGAAAAAAACGAATAAACCTAATTTATGAAAAGAAGAATAATGAATAATTATATTCAAAGATGAAATGAAAAAGAAGGAAGACGAAGAGTGGAATTAAATGAGGAAAAGAATTATCGAATAAGAAACAATTATTGCCATATAATGGAAAAAGGAAAGAAGATGAAAAGCCGTAGTACATTGAGATTTTATTTGTTTTGATATAAAATATTTTTAAATAAATTATTTATTTAATTTTTATTATTTAATTGATAATATTTATATGAAATATATTTTTTAATAAAATATTTTATCTCATTAAATTAAATTTAACTTATAAAAAATTAACTAGTAAATTAATTTTAAAATGTATTTTTGAAATTTTCACTCAATTTTTATCGTATTTGGTCATTATTATAGTAAATAAAAATGAATGAATAAGAGGCAAATTCTTTCTAAATGAATTCTTTTAGAATTCTTTTTGAATTATTCACCTAAATTCTTTTCGCCTTTAATTACTCTTATTTTTTATTTTTATTTTTTAAATTTTAATTAAATACTAAAAGACATAAGTAAAAAAAATTATAAAATTATTTTATATGTAAAATATTTTCATAATAAAATATTTTATATCAAAATAAATAAAACCTAAAATAAAAAAAATGGAATAATGGAATAGACTTCTCCTTGTAAACGGTTTTGCAATCAATTTCCGACTTCTAACCACAGTAAAGGACAATAATTTTAAAACCCTTCAATAGTTAAACCAATGTTTGGGATAATTGCTTATTTAATATATATATATTTTATTTTTAGTAAATTTTTTTTATAATTTAGTAAAATTATTATATTTTTAAATTTTTCTTATCGAGCTGAGCTTAAAAAAATTATTAAAAAATTGATAAAAATATAAAAAATTTAAAAAAGACAAAAATAAGTTAAAATAAACTAAATTTTATGTTACTTATTTTTATTTTTAATAAAAAAATTTCATCTTTTAATTAAAAAATTTATTTGTTGTGTTTATCTCATAAAAATGATTTAAAAAAGTAAAAAAATTTGTAAAAAAATTAAAAAAAATCCAAAAAATACAAATAAACTTAATTCTTGACATTTACCCCCAAACGGGCGTACATATAAAGGAAATGAACAAAAGGACAATTGGTGGCTGTTGGCACAGTTTGAGGGAGGTACAAGGAAGCCAAAAACTTGAAAGAGTGTCAGAGCCCATCATTATCTATTGGTCTTGTCCCCAAGATGAGGCTCAATTTCCATGTGCTCCTTGAATCATTTTATCTGCAGTCCCTTATATTTTAAATATATAGCTATATATATTTTATATTAAGAGGCTTTTTAAGAGAGTTTTATATCTAAGAATTACAAATAAAAAATAATAAATTATACTTATATCAGTTGGATATTTTTAAAATATTAATGTCTACCCCTTTAATTATAGAAATGTCACTGTATCGCTCGTCAACTAACTCTGTTAATTGTAAAAGATAAACGACGTTAATACCCTTAATCTCAACAATCCGTCGGCGTCTATTTATGCTCTCTCGTCTCTCTCACTGCTCTCTCTCACATCTCTCTCTCTCTCTCTCTGCTCTCTCTCATCTCAGCGGTGGCGTGCAGATCGACGGTGGCATGGGGTCGGTGGTAGGGTATGGCGGTGGCGTCTCTCCCCCTCTGCTCTCTCTCTCATCTTTGCTCTCTCATTTCTCTTTCCGTCTCTGCCCTCTCATCTCTCTCTCTCTCTCTCTATGCTCTCTCTCATCTCAGCAGTGGCGTGCGGATCGGCGGTGGCGTGGGGTCAGCAGTAGCGTGCGTCGGTGGCGTCTCTCTCCCTCTGCTCTCTTTCATCTCTGCTATCGCGGCGGTGGACGACGGTAGGCGAGACTGGTGCGTCGACGACACGTCTCTCTTCTGTGAAGCTTTTTGAAAAGAAGGATAAGTTGTGGGCTTCTCTTGGGATTGTATAATATATATACATATATTATACCACCGTCCACCGCCGCAATAGCCACTAAACCACCAACTTTTGCCACTGTTCTCCACCGACGCCACCACTACCCAAACCACGCACCACCACTGTTCTCTCTCTCTCTCTCTATTGTGTTGTTTTTTGGATTAATTTGTAGTTTTTCAACCAGGGGGTGTTGAGGGGCTTAGTTAGGGCTCGATTGGCACCAGCGACAGTTTTGCGATTTCGATTTCAAAACGAGTATTTCATGAATTAGCAAAACGATTTCGATTTCGACAATTTTGCGATTGCGATTGCGATTGCAATTCTGATTTCGATAGTTTTGGATTAATTTGCAATTTCGATTGGCGCTAGTGACAGGCTCGCGCCTGTCTGTGCCGAAGGTGTTTGCGCGGTGGGCAATGGCGATGTTCATGCGATGGTGGTGGTGGTAGTGGTGATGATGGCAGTGTTTGTGTAGTGGGGGCGATGGCGATGTTTGTGTAGGCTTGAGCAACCGATCTTGAGAGTTTGCGAATATAGCAGTGTTTGTACGGTGGTGGAGAAGGGGGCGAAGGGGTGGCGGTGTTTGTGCAGTGGAAGCGATGACACTACCTCTGGCGGTGGCACTTAGGCATAATTTTTGGTCTGAGCAGGTGAGCAAGAGTGGTGTGAGCCAATTGGGGTAAAATTGGAAATTTAAGTTAATATTTAGCTAATGTTATGTTTTTCCATTAAGTCAACTAACAGAAGGATTAAAATGTTATTTATTTTATTAAAGCAAGGGGGTGCAGTATAATTTTTAAAAATAAAGGGATAAACAGTGATATATAATAGAAATACATGGAGTCTAAGTGTAATTTATCAATTAAAAAACTTAGCTTTATGAGTTTTTTAAAATTTAAGTTTTATTATATTTTTATATACTTAATACACATTTAATTTTAGGGTAAATTACACTGACCTCCCTGATATTTCTGACAAAAATAGAAATTTCTCATGTGGTTTCAAAAATTACAGTAACACCCATCAGGTTTGATTTTAACATCAAAGAAACCCCAATCGTTAAAATTTTCATTTAATTTAACGAAAAATCACAATTTT
>JAOTRH010039531.1:0-20306 GCA_034768845.1 Heliamphora exappendiculata
TACAGAGTAATACCTTGGAGATCCCTTGTAGGATCAACAAATCTTTTGTATGCTCATGCCATAGGGAAAAATTATTTTTGTGGATAAACTTCTCGACTTCATACTCGAAGTTCGGCATCTCTACCGCAATCGAGTGATTGAGTTTTTATCCAAAATTTTGATACCACTTGTTGTGCAGCGGACATATACTGTCGACTTAAATTCATAAAAAATAATACATAATACGAATAATCAAGAAAAATACAAGAATATACGTTGTTCGACGAGGTGCCAACGTCTATCGGGTGAGGATAAAACAATCCACTGTAATCAATATGGATTACAGAGTCTCTCGATAACCTTAAACCAAATCTCCTTTATATATCACACTTTCTAGCTTCAAACCGAGTCTCTCTCTATACTCTCTGATATCTTTTTAAACCTCTCTAGTTTATCTCTCTTAATTCTAAACAAAACATAAGGTCCATATATATATATAAGTCTCTAGCAAAAACTCAAAAAATAAGTTTAGGTTCGTCGCGTTGGTGCTTAAGCGCTAAACGAGCACGTACTACCGATATATGGTGCTGGTCCAGGAATGTTGCAAGGCTCGAACACTTTGCTAGCACCCTGCTAGTGCTTGGTTGTGTTAATCCAATGCTCGAGTGCCTAGCCAATATCCCGCTAACATTGGCCTTTTAGAGTTTCGGAACTAGAGTGCCCAACTAGCACTCTGCTAGTGTCGACATCTAAAATTTGAAAATTTCAAGACAAATTCAATAACATGCATGACGGAGATGATATGGCAGTTTTGGAACCTATGGATCACTATTGAGTTCATATTGTGAGATGAATCTCAGAAGATATTGGCTATTCATGACCTTACTAGGCCAACAAATTATATTGTTATCAGCTGGACACTCGAGCAAGCAAAAACTAGGTTTGGAAAATATTTGGAAAATATTTAAAAGTCTTGGTGACCTGTAAGATTTTTGTAATTCTTTTTTTAAAAAATATCCGACAAGTATTTGATGAAGAACATTTGAAAGTCTTGATTACTACTAAGGTTATTTGAAATTCATTTTAAAATCTAACGAGTTTTGAACTTGACTGATAATAAAGGAGTACCATATGTAGGAAACGAAAACAATAGTATTAGTTTTCATCCGTTTATATTCACTAGAATATCATAATTAATTATAAAAAAGGATTCTAAATCCTAGTGAAATAAATATCGACGTCATTTTAAAGCGTGGTATCGAGACACATAACGACAACGGTCGTAATGTAACGGTATATTAAAAATAGTGACCGATACATAATGGATATTGGACGGTTCGTGAATTGTTTAAAATAATTAGCATACTCATAAAACTTAATAATTCCCATATTTCAACTTAACCTCGATGGGTTGGTTTGGTGGTCAAAAGTTGAGACTTAGGAGTTTGTTCCATTTTAAGTCTTAAGTTCAAGATCTCTTAGATGTTATAACAATTCTTTGGGGCTACTCTATAAGAGATTTTGTCGTGGCTTTAATTAAGATATCCGAAAGTGGGGGGGTGAAATTGGTCATATGAGATTAGTCGAGGTGCGCATATGTTGGTTCGAACATATAAGATATAAAAAAAAATTTCAACTTTCCTAATATTAATTAAAATAAAAGCATAATTTTTCTTGGTATTGTGAAGTAAGATATTTTTCCAACATTGTTTTTATCAAATTAAACACTAAAAAATAGGTAAACTAGTTTATCAAAAAATATTTTATGTTGAAACAAACTTAGGCAGCTGTGGAGGAAGTAGTGGTGGCAGCGAGGCGGCGGTGGTGACAATTTCTATTTTTTTTGAGAAAATATTTTTTAAGTATCACCAAAAAATAAAAATAAAAAAATATTTTTTATAAAAGAATTTTTCAGGAAAATATTCTTCATTATAAATATTTTACGTATAAAAACAAACAGAACTTAAAACAATAAAGACCCAAATACATAAAATCTTTGAATTGGAGCATTGATGGAGCTTGTCCCACACCCACAGTGGTTTTCTGTCTTGAGTGATCTCTTGTTGACCTTTGAGTATAACAATACAAGTAGCTTCACTATTTCTATCATAATTTTAGTAGCCCCACGTCGGCTAGATTTCTCCTATATATTTTCTTAGCAACTCCTCTACAAAATTTTGTATTTAGCTAGGTGGGGTGGCCTAAATTTCATAGGTAGACATTGGTATATATACATGGAAACCTACTTCACACTTCCATATATGATATACCTGAATAACAACCCAATAAATGAGGCCGAAAACCATTTAATTTGTAAATAATATTACATTGCCGAATTTGGCCAATCGATAGTATTTAACCAATTCTTACTAGTTTGTTTTGAGAACGATATGGTTCAATTACAATTTTTACTCACACTGACATAGTGGTTTATATTTAACTATTCTCTTTTTGGTATACCCCAGGACTAAAGGTATGCTAATATGGTTGATATGAAGTCAATTGACACCCCATTAGTTAATTTTTAAAAAAAAATTAATATGACATGTAAACTTAAGAATTTTTTGGTTTAAGTTGGTTTATAATTTGAGATTCAATTAACAATTTTGTTTTTCACTATGAAGTCAATGCACTAAACAAGCTAGTAAAAACGAATTATAGTAGAGCTTTATGAAACCGAGTTAGTAATATACACTCTTTTTTATAATTTCATTTAGTAGAGTTTGGTTTAATTTTATTTAACTCGTGAAAAAAAATGAATGACCCCATTAAATAAATGTTTTATAGTTGCTGGGTAAATTGATTTATAATTGACTTGAACTCTCGCCGATTTAAACTGGTCAATTTGCTACGAATTGTCGATTTGAACTCGTCCAGATTGTCTGATTTTAAGAGTTAAATTTTTTACATCTATATAAATGTCACACCTTCTATTTTACCATTTTCTGTTCCCATTTCACCATCTTCTTCTTCTCTTCCAGCTGAAGTTGTTTCTTGCATTCCTTCCACTTCTCAAAACTTTCATCCTATGCAAACCCGATCAAAATTTGGGATCTCAAAACATAAACTTTGTTATCTTTCACCTATTTCTTCTAAATCCGAACCCTCCTCTTACTCTGCAGCTATCAAGGATCCTCTTTGGAGGTCCTGTGATGGCTGAAGAATTCACCGCTTTGCAAAAACAATGCACCTGGACATTAGTTCCCCGTCCTAATTCCAATATTATCGGTTGCAAATGAGTCTATCGCATCAAATATCATTCCGATGGATCCATTGCTCGTCACAAAGCTCACCTTATTGCTAAAGGCTATCATTAAGTAGGCCTTAACTATAACGAAACTTTCAGTCCCGTCGTCAAATCAACCACTGTCCGCCTTGTTCTTGCATTAGCCGCCCAATTTCATTGGTCATTGCGTCAATTAGATGTGAGTAATGTCTTTCTTCATGCCTATCTTAAGGAAGATGTATACATGGTTCAACCTTAAGGTTTCATAGATCCCTCTTATCCCTCTCATGTATGCAAATTAAACAAATCTCTCTATGGTCTCAAACAGGCACTGCGAGCCTGATTTGATCGTTTTACATCTTATCTTTGTTCTATTGGCTCTGTTGCTTCTCAATCTGATTCATCCATGTTTACCTATACACAAGGTTCTATGTTGGTTGTTTTACTTCTTTTGTTGACGACATTATTGTCATTGGCAATAATACCAATTATATCACCATTATTATTTCTCAACTTGTGTCTGAATTTGAGCTAAAGAACTTGGGTCGCCTTACATATTTTCTCGGCTTAGAAATTCAGTATCAAGCTTCCTCTCTATTTGTTCATCAAACCAAATACACTGGATTTATTAACTAAGTTCCATATGCATGATTGTAAACCATGCAAAATTCCATGTGCTTCTCCCTTTCGTCTCAGCAAAACAGCCGGATCTCCTCTCTCTAATTCCTTGCCTTATTGCAGTCTTGTGGGTGCCCTCAAATACTTGACATTCACACGCCCTGATATCGCCTTTTCTGTGAATACAGTCTGCCAATTTATGCACTCTCCTACTGATGTTCATCTTACAGCTGCCAAACGAATCCTTCATTTTTTAAAGGGCACTCTTCATCATGGTCTCTTCTATCACTCAACTCCTTTTCCTTTCACTCTCTCAGCTTATAGTGATGCCGATTGGGCTGGAGATTCCGACAATCGTCGCTCGACATCAGGAATGTGTATTTCTTTGGGTGCTAATCCTATTTCCTAGATTGCAAAGAAACAGGCCACTGTATCTCGTTCCTCCACTAAAGCTGAATACCATGCATTAGCTCACACGACTGCTGAACTTTGTTGGCTACGCATGCTTCTTAAGGACTTATCCATTCCTCTCACTCACCCTCCTCTCATTTGGTGTGATAGTGTTTCAGCTCTAGCGTTAGCCTCTAATCCCATCTTTCATGCACGCACAAAATACATCGCTATTGACTATCATTTTATTCGTGAGAAAATTCTCAACAGAGATCTTCTAGTCAAGTTCATATGTAGCTTCGATCAAATTGCGGATATTTTTACCAAAGGCATACCATCTTCCAAAGTTATTCTGCTTCGCACCAAACTACTGCACCAGTCTTCTTGCATCAGTTTGAGAGGGGATAATAAGGGAGCAACAGAAATTACTGAAATTACTTGACATACAATTATCTGTTGATGAGCTGTAAATGTACTGTAATCAGCTGTAATTTCTGTTCTTATAGTTAGTTGCGTAAGTCGTTTAAGTTGAGAAGCTGTTATATATAATGTAGTTGTAAAGCATAACAAGTGTGGAGAAAATATTGATCTTTGATTTTTCATCTAAAAGCTCTCTGTTTGCAAACTTCCTCTTCTTCTCAATTCTTTATTTTCTTTCAATTTGTTAGAAAATTCAAATGAGCATCTTTAAGAATATAAGTAAATGAAATATAAATATGGTGTTTGGTATTACTAGAACTAATAACTTATAGACGATAACTTGTTATAAAATTGTGAGTGTTTAGTAAAAATTATGATTTGTAATTAAAATAAAATAAAAAGTAATTCTAAATTATAGTAGAAGTTGCGAGTGTTTGAAAAAAATTATAATTTATAGTTAAAATTAATAACAGGAAGTTAAAAATTACTAACAATTAAAAATGACAACGGGACGGGTTTGGGACGAGAGTGTGTTCTCTCACTCTCTCACCCCGTTTGTTTTCGGGGCAGGGTCAAGAAAAAATAATTGGAAAAATGGGAGGGCGAGGTCGGGGGCAGAAGCGTAACGAAAAATACGTTTTTCTTTTTAAAAGAGATTAATACTAATAATAATAACAAGATAAAAATATTAAAATAATAATATTGAATAATAATTAGAATAAAAAAATAAAAAAAATAGAAGTAAAAAATTCAAAATAAGTATAATATTTTTGTATTTTAGTCATATTATATTGTTTAAAAATAAATTATATATATATTTATATATTAAATGTATTTAATTTATTTAATCGAAACGAAATAAAAAAAACAGAGAAAAGATTACAAATACCATTTCCTACCCATTTCTTAACGAGTCCGAAAAAAACCTGTAAAAACATAGAGCAAAAGAAACAGGAGCAAAACAGAAACGGATAAAATTACCATGCTGCTGATAGTAGCTTCGTCAAATACACCCAAGAAGTAAATCAAGAAAGTCAGCTTGAACATTAATGGAAATCATGTTGGAGGGGTACCACTAATTCCATTCAAGAGTAAATCCTCCCAGGGTAATCCCTTCCTATTACTCGTCGTCGTAGTGTTTAAAAAAATTACTATTAATAATTTTTAATTTTTTATTATTAATTTTAATTATAAATTATAATTTTTTTAAATACTAATATTTCTATTACAAATTATTATTATTATTTTTTTATATAAATTATAATTTTTATCATATACTTACAATGTCTATTATAAATTATATAGTATTTTTAATTACTTTAATTTTTATAATTATATTCACAAAACAATGTAAACAAAAAAAAAACCAATCAAAACAAAACTCAAATTTACAAAATGAGTAGTTGTGATCGAACACATGGTTTGAGCGGTCAGAGTTTTAATCATTGGATTTTTGTTTGTATTTAGTCAATTAACAATTATCGACGCAAGTAGCATTTTTCTTACAAAATCTACCAAGTAAGAGAAGAATGATGCACTCATGCACACAACAAACCCTAATCCAGAAGAAAAAATGGGCCTGATTGGGTATATTTGCTTATTGTTTCGATGGCTTATTTTAATTATAAATTTATTTATTTTATTTATTAGTTTATTTTTACTTATTTTCGTATTTTAAATTTTTTTTTATATTTTAATTAAAACTTTTTATTTTTTTATCTTAAAAATACTTTAAAAAAATATAATAATAATAATAATAAAAATTCATTAAAAACAAAAAATAAACTTAATCAAATAAACAAATAAACAAATTTACTCATATACTTCACTTGAAAGAGAACTAATTAATCTGTCAGGACCTTTCCAAGTTTCCAAAAACAGTGAGAGTCCAAATCTAGATTCTGAAACTATTTCCATAACAGGGAGAAAGTTACATGAAGAACAGAAGAAGATAAACAAGAACACTATTCCACAAGTCAAAGATACAAACAAACAACCAAGAAAAATTGTGATAAAAAAATAGACAATATAGCAACTCGATCGAGAAGAGAGAGAGAGAGAGAGAGGGAGAAGAACCGTGATGAAACAGATTTCAATTACAAATTCAATCACAGATTAGTGATTTTTACCGGTAAAAATATGAGTAGTTTTTACTTGTTTAAACAAAATATATTTTTATCGATAAAAATTAATAATTTGTGATTAATTCTGTATTTTAAATTTATGCAAGTTGCACCATTAATTTTTGCTGACCTTGCGATTGAAGAATCCTATTTCACCCAAATGGATCAGCTTAAACGGAAGTGGGAACCAGATTTGAGACAACCCGTCATCGGAAAATGATTACGCCGGCCGGTAATCCTGTTCATCAAAACGATGGCCGGCTAGCTGAGATTCCCGCCCAACCATCAACTGGTAACTGACAATTAGGCATGTTGAGAGGCCAATTGAAGAAAGGGAGAGCAGGTGATGGGTCAGGAAATGGGATATTATTGACACCTCCGCCGCCGGAAGCTTGCGACACCGGTGGCTGTACCTGATTTTGAAGTGGCGCCTCCTCCCCCTCCTCCTCATCCAACGGCAGTCTGTCGTAAGCAACATTAGTAAACGAAGCCGCAACCACAATCACCGGCCCGGCCGCCGTCAGCTCACCCACCACGTTCCCTCCAACTACCTGCCCTTGCCCTCCGGCCAGGAATATCGTCAAGCTCGTCGCACCAGGCGGCGCCGGCGCCGGCAAGAACGACCCGGTCAGCGAAAGAATCTCGAACGCCCCATGTAACGCCACTACAGACCCCGCCGCGGCCGGCTGCCGTAACGTCACGTTCGTGACGGTTCCGCTCCCGCTCAACACGCAGATCCCGCGCTGGCGGCGGCGGGCGTACGTCGAGACGCAGTCGAAAACGTCGCAGCCATTTCCGACTTCCAGAATATGAACTCGGAGCGTATTTGCACTCTCTGTAGCGATAATTACAGGAGGTTTCGGCTTGTTCTTCGAACCGGCTGGTCGACCTCTCGGTCGCCGACCGATAATATCGCCTTGTCCGCCGTTGGGGATGACAAGATCATCCCCCCGGGCCTCACCGTCGTGATCGCGGCCGTCGCCGGAAAACTGACTCCTCCCGCTGTGATTATCATCTTCGTTTTCAGGGAGATTCTGAAGGTGCAGGTTAGGGCGGTGGAGGTTATGAATATAACGAGAAGAAGTGCTTAAATCCAAGCCGGCAGCCATGCCCACAACAGCATCAAAAGAAACAGGAATCACAAGCAACAGAAAAACAAGAAAAGTATTAAAAAAAAAAAGGTGAACGCGAAGATTAAAAACTGCGTTCGAATTGTTTATTTGAAGAAGTGGAGCGGGGAGAAAGAGAAAGAGAAAGAGAAAGATAATAAGTGGACTTAAAAAACGAATAGATATTTAAATAAATAAAACAAAAACGACGGATTCGAATGGAGAGGAAGGGAAGGGGAAGGAGGAGTGCAGCTGGGGGACAAGGACTTTAAAAACCAGTCATTTCTATCACACAGGTAATTATACGGTGCTCTCCCAATACTTTAATTTTGGACAAATTTTACGATAAAGTAGTTAAAAAATAAAAAAAATTATATAATATAATATAATATAAATTATAATTATTTATTTATTAAAATTACAACGTGATATCATATATGAGCATCTCATAATTTGCTCGTTTACTAAGAATATAAAATGGATTTGGCTCCTCTCCGGTTATTCTAGAGGTCCAATTTGCTTTTTTTGAGATTTAAAAAAAATATTTTAATCATTTAAATCATTTATTTTATTATTTTTAATTTATATATTATTACTATAAAAAAATTAAATTAATCAAATATTATTAATTATTAAAACAAATTATATTTGTATTAATGAAACGAATAATAAAATAAACATCATAATTTATTTTTATTAACAAAAAAATAATTTATTGAAAATGTTAATGATATTTAATTAATTTAATTTTTTACAATAATAATATATAAATTAAAAATAATAAAATAAATAATTTAAATTAACAAAATATATTTATTTTAGATAAAAAAAAATCTAAGTTGATCTGGAGAGAGGCAACACCCAAACAAAATTAGGTGTTGAGATGAAAAGAATATGGGCGGAGGAACGGGTTTCCAAAGCGCGTGGATGATTTATTGAAAGGGCAGCCGTCCACCTGGTCTTATTTGGGCTTTAGGTTCATTTCATTTATTTATTTATTTTAATTTATTAGTTTTAGTGTGTACATTCGGGGTGGACATTTATGTCATTTTCGCAGATGTTAAATTTGTATTAGAAATCTTTTAATATTAATTTTACTTTTTAAGATTCGTCTTGTGATATTAATTTATTTGGATCTTAAAAATTCATCTTGTGTTTCGGATTGACACATAAATTAAACGGGTTATATAAGTTATTTTCAAGTTCTATGGTTTAACACTAACTCAATCTATTTATTAAATGTGTTATTGAGTCGTGCCATTTTTAATTTTTATATCAAAAATAACGATCCTACCTATTTAATTTCGTGTAAGATTCGAGTCGTGTTAACGTATCGTATTAAAATTTTTCAGTGAAATACATTGTCCATGTGAAAAAAACTAAACTAATTTTATATTATTAAATGTCTAAATAAATAATATTCAGTTATTTTAAACAATAATATAATTTGACTACGTACTTAATGATATTTAATTAATTTAGTTTTTTTTAATGAATAATTTACATACTGTAAATAATAAAATAAATTATTTAAATTATTTAAATAAGCCTATTTTAAATTGAAAATTAACTTAATTGGACGTATCCAATCCAAAAATACACCGGGGAGAAGTTGTGTCCATATTGAAACCAACCTATATTTTCATGACAATCAATTTTTATTGAAAAGAAATGAGCCGAAGTTGGGGTATCTTTGAATTTATTCTCCATTTTTTTTCTCTTTTCTTTTTTTTTTTTTTGGCTGTCACTAACTTATACTGCTTTTTTTTTTCTTTTTTTTAGTCAGAAAATTTGTTTTGGAGTGAAAGTAAATAATATAATAAATTAGCTCTGAAGATAATTTTTTTAAAGTCATTGATTGAAAAGAAAGTTAATTTTTTTATTTTTTGTTCAAATTAAATAATTAATATCATTCTTCTATTTTGTTAATTATAATAATTATATATAATTATTATATTAATTTGATAAAATAATATGATCATCCTTACATTAGTGTAATAAGCATGCTTATTATTATTTTTTGAATATTGTGAAAGTTTGAATAGATTGTCAATTAGTGTTTTGATTTAAATTATATTTTGGAGTACTTTTATGGCCTTTTCTTTTTTTGGAGTATGTTGGCTTTTTAAAATATTTGTAGCTATAAAGTTAACAAAGTTAATAGCCAATCAGGCCATTTGTATGAAAATAATTATAAAAATTTCAAATTAAGTTTTGGAAATTTTTGAAAAAGGGTATGCCAAACAAGTTTCTAATATTCTTTTAAAAACAAAAACTAAAGCACTACGTTAGCTTCTGTTTTTATCATCTTTTTCCTTTTGTTTTATCAATTAACAAATTGGATAACTCTCAAGAATTCAGAAAAAAAATGGATTTAATTAACTAAACATGAAAAATAAGAATTTTTAAAAAATGTGGAGCCAAACATGTGGGGGGTGTTTGGCAAACCTACTACTATTAATTTTTAGGCTTTGTTACTAATTTTAGTTTTAAGTTACATGTATTTTTAAATATATATAATTTTTATTATAATTTATAATTATTTTTTTATTTTAATTATAAGTTATAATTTTTATTAAATACTTATAATTTTTTTAACTACTACAAATTATAATTTATAAATTACTAATTTTAATAATACTAAACACTACCATAAAATTTTAAAAAGATAATGTGGTAGCACTCTAAAATATCATATATAAAAAACAACAAGGGTTATTCATTAGTTTGCATGTTTACTTAAAAATTTATATATTAATTTTAAAATAGAGTCATCATCGTCACCGTTCATCAAATAATAGATAGTAAAGTAATACAAATAAAATATTTTTAATATTAATATATTTTTAAAAATAAAATCTATCACTTTAAAAAATAGTAATACTTTTTGTATAAATAATTATACATATTTTATTCGTTATTTATTCCAATTCCAATAGACCATGGTTAACACAGTCCTTAAAAGTAAGCAGCAGTAGAAAGTTGGTTGGACCGTGGCTCAAGGCGCGTGGACGTACGACGATTTTAATTTTATAAAATGGACAAAATTATTAAGGAAAATGCTAGGGTATCGTTTGGTAATATATATATATATATTTTTTATTTTTTTAAATTTTTTTGGAAATTATAAATAAAAATATATTTAGTAATTATTTTTATTTTTAAAAAATTATAAACAGTTTTTAAAATTTATAAAATTTTAAGAAATATATAAAATATATTTTCACTAGTTTTATAAATAAATTTTGATTTGATTCATTCGTAACTTTTAACTATTACTTTTCAAATATTTATGTTACCAAATATATTTTTATTTTTATTTTTTTATAAAAATAAACAAAACATATTTTTTGTTTTTTTGTAAACAAAAAATAAAAAACTATAAACGTTACCAAACGGACCCTAAATATTTCTATAAAATGTATTAATATTTAAAATAATAATAAATTTTATTTTTAAAAATATATTAATATTAAAAAAAATTATTCTTATTATTTTCTAAATCACCGTTTATTAGGCAATAATTAACCTGACTTCAACTATAAAATAGGATATACAATCAGAGTAAATGAAAGCAAGATGGGAATTTGTGGTTGGGGTTCGACGAGAGCTTTTGCTCGTGTGGGAATGGACGTCATGGTTAAGATTGAGAAACGAGGGAAAGATGATTTACACGTCGTTTGCCGATAGACTTTAAATTACACATTTTGTTTAAATTTTTTTTAAGTTTGTATTTGACCTAATTTTTTTTATAATTTTTTTTATTTTAGTAATTTTTTTTTAGCATTAACTTAAATAAGTGTACTTTTTAAATTTCACCCATTACAAATTTTTTTTTTTTTAATTAAAACTTTAAAAAAAGTTCATATAAAATAATAAAAAAGTCAACTTAAGTAGATTTTTTGATTTTTTTTCCTAATTTTTTTTATTTTTAGTGAATTTTTTCAAAATTGACCATTAGTATTTTAGAATTCTCTTTTCACAAAAAATCAAAAAACTAAAAAATTAAAATTAAAATATAAAAAAATTCAAAAAAAAAAAAGCTCCACAAAAAGCCATTTGGCTTTTTATTTCAAACATAGACCAAGTTAAATAAATAAAAAGTTTATTATAGTAAATTATAAAAGTAATTTTAAGCAAAAAATAATAAGTCAAAAAATTTGGTTTAAAATGACTTTAAACTAAAAAATAAAAAGTTTGGTTTAAAATGACTTTAAATTAAAAAAGTAAAAAAATTGATTTAAAATTATTATAATATTTTTAAATTTATTTAAAAAATAATTTTATATTCAATGTAAATTTTGTTTAATAAATTTTAAAATTATAATTTTTATAAAAAATAAATATGTATAATAAAAATTATAATAAAAATTATAATATTTTTAAAATATATATATAAATTTTATATCAAAATATAAAAAGTTTAAACAATTTTGGATTGTAAAACAAAATTTTTTGGCTTTTGAACTTTAAAGGAGAAGACAAAAAAAAAACCAAGTTAAAGTGGATTGCCAAAAGAAAATTGTATTATTATATTTTTAATATCACAATTTAAAATTCTAATAATAATTAGAAGAAAAAAAACGTGGGGAAGTTGACCAAGTTGTTTTGGTTTGGTTTGGGACCTTTGGGTTGGGCTGTGAGGGAGGTTTTTATCGAGAAAGACGAAGAAAACGAGGGGAGGAATGAATGGACAAGTGGAAGATGGTGCGACGGCGAATGGGTCCCATTCTTGTCCGCTCTGGCCCACCCTGGACGGCCCTATTTTGTCGTTCCGCGCCCTCCTTACTTGACTGCCTTTTGCGATTATGATTTACCTCATAATTTTGATAAATAAATACATTTAATATATATTAAATAAATTAATTTTATTTATAAAATAAAGATAAATTACTTATATTTTATATAAATTATTTCATTACATAACTAAATAAAAACGAACGATAGCATATAATAAGGGTATTTGACAAAATACAACTAGCTTTTATTGTGAGACTTGTTTGTTACCATTAGCGAAGATTAATAATTGGTTTTCTACGTATTCACGATGTTTAGTATTATTAAAATTAATAACTTATAAATTTTAATTTTTAACAAAAATTATAAATATTTAATAAAAATTTTAATTTATAACTGAAATAAAAAAAAATAACAATAAATTATGCAGAAATTGTGAGTGCTTAGAAAAGATTGTAACTTATAATTAATAAGTATGTGATTTTTGTCTTTTAATCGAATGGCTTTTAGGCTGCGCTTGTTAGGACATAAAATATTTATTAAAAAATATTTTTTTTATCTTATTATGTTTGATAAGATAAAAATTAAAAATTAACAAAAAATATTTTGAAGTTAATGAAAAATAGATTAATTTTGGTGAAAAACATTTTACATTTTTATATGACGAAAAAATATTTTCCAACATTACCACTCCATACACTGTCACCTGCCATTCTACCACCAACAAGACTATTCTACCAATATCACCAATCTAGGGTTCAAAGTAAAGGACATGGGTCTAGGTTCTTGAGGGTCTAAGATTTGAGAGTTAGGGAATTTGGTGTTCAAGAGTTGGGGGTCTTGAATTGGGGTCAGGATTATGGTGTTATGGATTTTTGGGGTTAGAGAGTCGGGGATTGGGGGTTGCTCGAGGGATTTGGGGGTCTGAGGCTCTAGGATCTGAGGGCCTAGGGCCCAGGGATTTAGGGTCTAGAGTTCGGGGTTCGGAGGTCCAAAGAACTAGGGGTCAAGAGCAAGGCGTTTTGGGTGTCCAAGGATCTAGGGTTCGAGGCCCCGATCTCGGTGGCTTAGAGGTCGGGGGGACTAGGGTCTGGGGTTTTGCGTTAAGGGTCATGTTTGAGGTCGGGGTTGGGGTTTAGGGTCTAAGGTCGAGGGGCTTGAAGTTCGGTGGTCACTGTCATCACCATTATCATTGTTTCTACCGCCACCATTGCCACCAATTCTAACACTGCTATATCCACTAGCACCATCCTTATTACCAACATCACCAATCTAGGGTTCAAATTAAGGGACATGGGTCTAGGTTGTTGAGGGTCTAAGGTTCGAGAGTTGGGGATTTGGTGTTCAAGAGTTGGGGGTCTTGAATTGGGGTCAAGATTCTGGTGTTCTGGATTTTTGGCGTCAGAGGGTCGGGGACTGGGGTTGCTCGAGGGATTTTGGGGTCTAAGGCTCAAGGATCCGAGGGCCTAGGCCCCAGGGACTTAGGGTCTAGAGTTTGGGGTTCGGAGGTTCAAAGAACTAGGGGTCAGGAGCAAGGCGTTTTGGGTGTCCAAGGATCTAGGGGTTCGAGGCCCCGATCTCGGTGGCTTAGAGGTCGGGGGGACTAGGGTCCGGGGTTTTGGGTTAAGGGTCAACTTTGAGGTTGGGGTTGGGGTTGAGGTTTGGGGTCTAAGGTCGAGGGGCTTGAAGTTCGGTGATCACTGTCATCACCATCATCATTGTTTCTACCGCCACTATTGCCACCAATTCTAACACTGCTATATTCACTAGCACCATCCTTATTAAACTTGCAACCAAACACATAAAAAATATTTTTTAAAAAATATTTTCTCTCAAAATAAACGGAGCCGTATTCTTTCTATGCTATGTAACAGTTGAGATTCTCTATGCTCCCCTCTCCTCTCTTTCCATGCTCCTATTAGGTCCTCCATTTCAATGATAACAGCGAGCATTAGATTTAGATTTTTTTTTTCTGATGATTGTTTTGAATATTTTCTTCTGAAAGAAGATTTCGGTTTAGATTTAGATTTAGTATAATATTTTTTACGCTTATACTTTCTAGATCTATATTTATGATGAGAAGAAGAATGTTTATGCTTATTTCTCTTTGGGTAGTTTACAGAAACTTCGTAAGAAAATTGTAAACAAAATACTCCAATTTCTTGTTTACGGTTAAGTTTTATTTTTTAAGAATGTATTGTAATTTTATATCATTACAAATACTTAAACCAACTTGGGTATAGACAGATATGATGTGTCCATACGTATATTGATGATACGGTATAGAATGATCATCATATTGATCTTTAAGTTTTTATCGAACTTTCTCAGCAAAAGAAGTTGGTAAGCCATCAATGAATTTGATTTTTCAATATTCAGCATTAGCATCATTTCTTTACATGATGCGAGTTAAAAAGACATCCTTATACCATCTAAACTTAGTTAAAAAAGAATTAAGAAAGGATATCGAAGATTCTGGAGAAGTTCTCTAGATCTTTCATGTCTTTGGGGATGAGTGCCAACAAAATAAACAATGATGGTTTGTACCATAGTAAAAATAACATCTTGCACCAATTGGCTAGTTTGACTACTTTGACCAGTAATAAAATCAGTAGTCAATCCAGATTCAATTTTGACAGCATAAAAATTTTTATGCTTCTATCCTTCTGTAAGATAGTTGTCAAATCAACCTTTTAACGAACCTGTAAATCCATTGAAAATATGTTATGTGCCTGTTGATCAGTATTACCAACAGCTCGACACACACAAGCATATATCATCATCTTGTGAATAATTTAAAAGATTTGATATTCAGATAAACCATCTATATTCCATTCATAAATGGTCTTTCTATTGTACGAATTTTTTGTTTGTAAGAAATCTTCTTCCCATAACAAATTCGTAAGTGTTGGACGCTGGTAATAAGTTTTACTAGGAGGTTCATACTCAATTTTATTTACCTGAGGAGTAAACATAGATTGGAGATCCTAGATCTGAGTTAGAGTTTGATCCAGCTCAGATTCAGTATCATATCCAAAAGAATCTGAAGAAGATGATAATTGATCTAAAGTATTAATCTATTTTTTAGGTTCTTTAATTTTCAAAGATCTTAATTTTGAGATTAATATTTCAGCAAACTCATTGTCCCTTTTCTGACTGGATAATTTAAATTCAGGAACATGACGAGTTGGTTGTAAAGAAGTTTGTTTTTTTTGTAAGGTTTTAAAAATTTTAACAAGATAACATGAATGAATTAAAATTTTATCAATGTTTTCTTCTATACAGTTAAGTTGATTACTAATTGTTTGTAAATTTAAATTAATAAAATTTAAGTTGTTTCATTTGCGATTTAGTAATAGGAGACATATTAGGATCATCTAATGAAACAAAAGGACCAACTTCTAAAAGTTTAGGATAGTTAGGTAAACATATAGGATCATGAGGTGGATGAACTGAAGTTACAGAGGTGCCATCAGTCTTAGTCCAAACCTTCTTAAAGTCAGATATTACAATAAGATGATCTTTATTAAAAGACTATTTATCAAACTATTCTTTGAAGAAATTAGCTTTTTGCTGTCTTTCAAGATCTTGATAAAAAAATATTTTGAATATTTTTTTGTTGATCTTGAGTGTAAGTAAAAAATAATTTTTTCCTAAACTCGTTGTGAGTTGAGATATGAAATTCTTTACTGATAATTTATCTAAGAAAAGAGTTAAGTGTAAAATTCATAGATATTACATATAAAAACTCATTTATGAGACAGTAGATGATGTTATTTGAGGAACATCTTCATATGGTGAGGAATAAATTTCATGAGGAATTTGTTGCTCAGAAATTCTAAGATCTGTCAAAACATATATAGAAGTGGATTCTGGTTTTTGATTTAGGAATTCAGTTCTCTGTACTAGATCAGCTATAGTTGTTGTTTTATCAGGTAATTCTGATGTAGCAGACTCAAAATTAGAAAGTTTACTAGATGACGGATATAAAATTCTATAACTAAGTGATCTTCTTGAAAAAACATTTCTAGTTAAAGGATGATTAAGATTTAGACCCGTATAGGAGATTTTAATATCTCATGAGGCATTCTAGACAATTTGATCTACATTACTGTTCAAAAAGGGTCTAGGCATTACAGCCCTTGGGATTGTCCATTTGGTGAGAAATTTGATTTCATCCCTCTAGATTAATCTAGGTTTGGCAATTTGTATGGTTAAAAAATTACTTTCAATCACAATAATTTTGCCAGGGTCACTGTGTAATACAACGTTAGGACATAAAGTATTAATTACTTTATAATGTATACGATAAATAACTGCAATGATTTCTGATCCGAGAATAAAATCATAACCATGCGTTTGTAAATTTAAAATTATAGTATCAAAAAGATTTGCATCTGATAACGATAAGTTTAAGTTCGGATAAACATTAAAATAAACTCGTCCATGGCATAGACTAGTCTGTACAACACCCATAAGCAGTGAAATAAAATTATTACATCTATTATCTCGTAGGGTTGTATTAATACTACTATTAGCACCTAAAAGGGTTAAAGGTTTAAGAGCAATTTGTATTAAATCAATATGCAAATATTGATATTAATGCAAATATACTTGTATCTCTCTTAAACTAATAAATTGAAGAGTTTGTTATTAATTATCTAAACAAATAGATTGTTCAAGTGTTTTTACAGCCTTTTGACTCTTAAAGTTAAGGAGACCTACCTTGTAAATCAATTTTGATTCTACCAAAGGTTTGATCCATTTATTCAGTTGGTGAGTTTGAAAAAATTTAACAATTTCAACATTTTTTTTGCAGATTTATCAAGCTTAAAGCGAGAAAGTATTTAAGAAAATATATACTTATATGGGATAAGTATTAGTATGTCTTCATACTTCTTTGATAGTTTGTATCTATTTTAGAATACTTATAAGTGAGTTTATGTTACTCATCTATCAACGATTTATGGTATTACTGGATGCCCAATCTTTTCGGTAAACGTGCTTTACTCCCTAACCAACGCGACTTGGGTGACGTACCATAACCAAACATTAATTAGAAATATTCTAAACTAAGATACATGATATCGTAAAAGTATTTATACATATGAATACTTATTCATATAAGTATACAGATAGTTTAGTAGGACGTACCCTACTCACTAGCTCTGATACCAAATATAGTGCAAAAAATACCATTGTACTGCGGATCTTTAAACACGAACTTCTTTTATTGCAACTTAATGTATTGTAAGAGAGGATGAGATTTACAAGAGAGAAGTGGGAGAAAGGTTGAGAGAAAAGAGAAGTGGGAGAAGGGTTGAGAGAAAAACTTGCTTAAACTTCAACAAAGGATGAAGCTCCCTTAAATAGAAGAGAAGAGTCCTTATTCGGACATCAAATCTTCATTATAGATCTGTGAGTGCTAGCCAGGTGTATGGGGAATCATTCACGGGTGTGCTGATGGCTGGCAAGTAGAAGCCAGGTGTTTGTTGTTTGCAGATAGTGGGCTAGTAAGTGAAAGTCAGTTGTTTGTCTGTTAGCGTCGGCAGGGGACAAGGGACCGTGCACCTTTGGAAAAAAGGATGCACTTAGATGTGCACTCATGACCTTTGTCATGGTCTGAGCAAGTAGAGCACTCAGGTGCTGGTGGGGTCAACTTTATCATGATCTGTTGTTGATAAAGAACAGTTGTTACTGATGTTTTGACTAATCTAATATGACCATTTCACAGAGTATAGAATACTCTTGTTTTGCCGTGATTAAAGTTTATCAAAGTGATTTCGATTTAGTTGCTGATACTTTTTCTTCAGCAATTTCAATTAAGGAATCCAAATAGTTCGTTATGGGGATGAAATCATCCTTATTTGGGTCTTCGGCTTCACCGGCAAAACAAAAGAACTGGTTGGAATCAGGTTCAGATATAGTAGGAGATACCATCAATTTATCACTTTTGGTCTCTACACTGGATGTAGCAGATAAGAAATTGGACTTCATAATTTCTAATATTTTTATAGTTAACTAAGCTTCTGATAAATTAGGGTGTTGGGCTTTGAGAGTATGAAGTATTAAAAGGCCCAAAGAGTCCATGTTAACGACAGGGGTAGAGGTTGATGCTTGTTGGGTTTGGGCCTGTGTAACATCATTTGCGGATATAATAGCTTGAATTCTGGATGGGATTTTAACCGAATTGAATTCATTCGAGCATTTAAAGAAGAAAGTACTTTGCAAGGTAGGATAATCTAAGTGATCAAGATCATATTTAGGACTCCATCTCCATATCCAAGCTAGTTGGAATTCAGAGAAGAAGTATGACAGACGTTTGTCAATGGGATCCCATTTTCAATTGGGTTTATCAAAAACAGTGGCTGCTTTGGTTAAAGATAAATGAGGTGATGTTTTATCCATAAGGGATGAACATCCTGTACAGATTGAGGGAGGACTTTGATGGTCGCCCCTATTTTTTTTTAACAGGAAAAAAATCAAGAGGAAAATTCAAAAGTAGAAGCAATATCTGGATTCATGGTAAAAAATTATGTATGTTTACGGATGAAATTTTGGTAATAAAATGCCAAATGTCACGCTTGTACGTAATTTCAATAATTGTATTGGGTTTCATTAAGTTTTAGGATACGAACCCTAAAAATATCAAGACCCCAAGTACGAGGATCGAGTACACGAACCACATAATACTTTAAGTGGATAATAGCTTATTTCTTATTAGAAGTGTTCACATAATTGTGAACAATCTGAACTGAACCAGTTTCAGTTAACATAGCATCATAGACGAAACGATGTCGTCCTTTTCAGAGACTAAGTAATTCTGATTGTTAAAATGTGTTCTGCTATCTGTTGGTCAGTATTACCAACAGCTCGACGCACACAGGCATGCATCATTATCTTGTGAATAATTTCAAAATTTTGATATTCAGATAAACCATCTATGTTCCATTTATAAATGGCTTTTTCATTGTACAAATTTTGTGTTTAGAAGAAATTTTTTTTCCATAACAAATTCGTAAGTATTAGATGCTGGTAATAAGTTTTATTAGGAGGTTATATATATATATAAATAATTTTTTTACACATTTGTCAATTATATGCCAAAGTAAATTTATCACAGATTAATTCTACACCAGATGTTGAATCCTAAGTGTCCTAATAAAGAAAACAATTCTCTAGGCCAATTTTTGTTCATTAAGTGTGATGCATGGGTTTGTATAGTTTATTATGAAGTTGATATATAATGGGTCTCTATTTATAGGTTTTCTTATATTACCTAAAAGTAATAACAAAATTAGTGAGCTATTAAGATGATGATAGCGAAAGTTATAAAATAAATAATTAGCTTACTTGAAATGATTAGCATACTTGATTTAGTGACTAAATTAATCTTTTAAGTAAATATGTGTAACATTATGGCATTCTTATGTACACTTGACATTAATAATCTTATAAGGACCCTTGAGAGCTTTTCCATGGAGCTCGTTATCACACATTTTTTGTTAAATTGACAAGAAATTTGCAAAAATCAAGTTCCAATCGACTCTTCAATATTCTCGCCATTTTAAGGTGTTGAGAAATAGTTCGTCATTTCTGGCGAGCTCTTCAAAGATTTAGCGAGATGCTTCTTCGCTGTTCTTCCTCTCCTCTTCGCTGGTTCTCCTCTTCTCCTCTGTGTGTGTGTGTTTAATGATCATGATA